>CM059191.1:38016053-38065837 GCA_030323885.1 Branchipolynoe longqiensis
GTAGTGGGAGCAGAGTGGGGAGCGGGAGGTGGGGGCGGAGTTAGGGGGCGAAGTGTTAGTGATGGGTGGTGGGGAGGGAGTGGGGGAGGGGAGTGGGGGGCCGAGTGTGGATTGGGGTGGTGTGTGGAAGTGGGGTGCGGGATGGTGTGGAGGTGTGAGTGGTGAGCGGGAGTGGGAGTGGAGTGAGGGCGGTGAGTGAGGGCGAAGTGGGTGAGTGGAGTGTGGTGAGTGGAGTGGGGGGGGGGTGGAGTTGTGAGCTGAGTGGGGAGTAGAGTTGTGAGCGGAGTGGGGGGTGGAGTGGTGAGTGGAGTGGGTGTGGAGTGGTGAGTGGAGTGGTGAGCGGAGTGGTGAGTTAAGTAGGAAGCGGAGTGGAGAGCGGAGATTTTAGCGGAGTGGGGAGCGGAACGGGGAGCTGAGTGGGGAGTGGAGTGGTAAGCGGAGTGGTGAGCGGAGTGGGTGTGGAGTGTGGTGAGTGGAGTGGTAAGCACAGTCGGTGTGGAGTGGTGAGTGGAGTGGTTGACGGAGTGGGGAGTGGAGTGGGGAGTGGAGTGGTGAGTGGAGTGGTGAACGGGGTGTGAAGCAGAGTGGGGAGGGGAGTACGCTTAATTAACCACACATTTTCCCTAATCATCGACTCGTCCCCCCTGCGTCTCCCCCTGACAAGTTGCTTGTACATGACAGGGGTTTACCAATCACGCTTCTCCCGTGAATATAACCCTGGCTGTCGATAGGCATTCAATCATCACAAATCAATTAACAATCGGCAATCACAGGGGTTGTTGAAGACGGGTACTACTCTACACAGATGGCAGCATTTCTTCTTTTTTTAACGCCGTAAAAAAAAAAAAAAAACCTAATTATTGTACTCTTCGAAATGTGTAATATTTTCAACAATTGAATAACTGCCATTGATTCTTGCAGTTATTTATAAAGTGTTCAGTCATCGAATTAGGTATTTACATGTGGTGATGTGGTGTACTATTTGTGAGATTTCTAAACATAGAAAAAAATCTAACTTAACCCAATTAATGTCCTGACCCAAATCCCTGCCTGCATGTATTTACTCGCACTTGAACATGGCGGCCTTGACTGCGCGTTCCGTGACGTTGTTATGGTGACGACCAAATTAAGCATGCAAGGCAGTGGTGACTGAGGACGCCACGCCCTCGTCACGCATGATTTACCACCCCGGCTGCACCGGATAGCTGGTCGATATTGTTGGGAAAACTCAGTAACGTTGTCATAGTGCTATTCATAAAAATAGTATCAGTGAAAACATGTTTAAAGATCTAGCCACCTGATTTTATCATATATTTCTTACATGAATGTTGGTTGGTTGTTGGGAGTTTTACGTCCTGGCAACATCTAAGTTCATATCAGGACGAGTACATAAATGTTTGCTATATTTGAACAAAATATTAAAATTCTAGAGATATTAACTGTGCCATTGCACTAAGAACTACTAAGAACGGGGTTATCGGGGCTGACTGACACTAATAATACTAGTCACAACTTGACTACAATCTTGATTGGGCCTTAAATAACTTGCAGAAAATTGACATATCAGATATACTAACCATGAATAACTATATTTGATCAGAATAATTCTGATTAAATTAAGTTTTATTGATCATGTTACTTCCCCTGTTATTTCTCCTTTAAAAAAAAGCACCAACATCTATTATTTTGGTGAATTAATGAGTACCTACACTTCCGTAAAAAATCAATTAACGAGCGTAATACTTGTACTATTATATTAGTATGTACATTGCAAGGTTGATGAATTCGGCATAAGCGGTGAATTCCACTGATTTGCGTCTGCGTGTTTTGTTGTTGTTAGTTTTTGTTATTGATATTTTTCTGCAGTAAGCACAATTGATCACGGAGACAAAAAAGCAGAAATCGATGCCAAGTGGACGTTAATATGATCACAAGGACAGAGACATGCTCTCCAAGGATAGTCTTACTGCCTGGTTAGTAGGAATGAGCTAGGATAATGCTAGGAGAGTATTTATTGAAACCTGACTTGTCGTATATGACTGTCAACACAAGAGTTGGCAGTACCATGATTGACCGGATGTCAACCCATTCTGGCAGCCCTGTGACTGAATGTTTAATAGTCTGCCATCAATAATCCTGTCAATGTGAACATATTTAGCATCGCCCGACTTCGTGCTCATACCATTTGTTCTGTAATTAATAGTGGCATGTGGTGAGATCACAATAAGGATCATGTTGTCGAATGTGAAGTACACAGTTCAGGCTTTAATAGTAATTTTTTTAAACTAAAGGCGGTGTAGATCAACATTAGTAAATGTGTTTCATTGTTCGGCTACTTCCCCTCACTGACTCTCGTATTGATCTATGCTATTGCATGATGGGGTGAACTGGGGCAGAGGGTCAGGTCATATGTGGGGGAAGCTGTCTTCACATTACCATGCTTCGTTATATGCAGAAAGTAGATGTAGTCACCACCTTCACTGTTCTAACAGCATGCACACGACACGACATACAGCAAGTAAATCTACAAATATGATGATTTGTTGGTGACGTAATTATCATTTCCCTTCAATAATATTAATGAATACCGATGAAATGATCAATGGCAAACAACAACAAAAAACGCACACCTACACAGGGTCGGGCCTGAACAGTGGGAACAACTTCCGGTTATATAGGGGAAACTTCCGGAAATATAGGGGAAACTATGTAAGCACAAATGTTGAATTATGTACTTCACATCCGACAACATGATCCTTATTGTGATCTCACCACATTCCACAATTAATTACCGAACAAATGTGATGAGGGCAAATTTGGTCGATACTAAATATGTTCACATTGACGGGATTATTGATGACACTATTAAACATTCAGTTGCATGGCTGCCAGGATGGGTTGACACGTACAATCATATCTCACCTCATTCCTGCCTCGTAGCATTAGACACATGAGGGCGACCTGACCTCTGACCCCTTACGTCAACACTCCCCGTAGACTCACGTGACCCGGAGGACGCGCTCACGTCGCAGGAAATGGCCAGTGAACCCGGTGCACATCAATCATGTACGCGTGTAAAAAAATGTTTTATTTCGTTTGCATTTTAATTACCACATTATGACCCTAGGTATTATTTTTTGTTTTAACCCACAAAAACGCCAAATGCTATATCTTTGTTTCTAGTTACCTGTACTGATAAAAAAAATACCGCAGGAACCACTATATATTTCTGTGTGTGTGTATTTGTTGGGGTTTTACATCCTGGCAACATCTACGGTCATATCAGGATGGGTATCGACTTGTGACAGTGTGCACTCATGGTGACTTTATAGTGCTGCACCAGGCTGCTGGCACCATGACCATATACCCTCCACCCCCCAAGTCACATTATCCTGATACTGAACTAACCAGTCCTAAATGTTATTATATGAAAACTGTCTTGGTTTTTCAATGCGCCTTGAGAAACCAAGGCGTTTTGAATTCCTAGTCCTGGCCCCTACCTGGTACTTGCCCTATCCCACTAATACTAGATAGCGACACATATTAATTTGACTCGACCTAGATTCGAAATCCCGTCTCTGCGTCCTTAGCAATTCAGCCACCCCGTCCAGTAAATTGTGTGTATAAATAGATCTTCATCCTCCCCCCACCCTCATTTTTGGTCAAATTGTTTTTCATATATGAAGGCATTCATTTACAAACGCATAATTTCCGTTCTGGACAGTGCAGACGACATTCTACCTTTGCATCAGGTCAAAGATTGTAACGGCGCGAAGAGGCTACTACCGGAAATAAGGTCATCTTGGGTGACGGATTAATCCGCTCAATCAATGTGTAGTATTGTAGTGAAAACACAATGCAGAGGTGTCCATTACGACGCAGTGGTGCTGGAACTATTTTTGTGAGTTACTGATGTGTATCAAAGACCCTATAATACTAAGACGGCTCACTCAGCCTGTACTGTGTAATCAAAATGATCAAGCCCACCACTTGATGCTCTGGCTGTTCTCTTGGTTAAACAGGTGCTATATTATATGTATAAATGTATATATAAATGTGAAAGATGTGTGACGATGGCGATGCTGATGATGATGCTGATGATGCTGGGTATTTGTTCATAGCAATTTCATATTGATGTGTATTCATACTTACTTATCTCATTTATAATATAATTGTATTTGTTTACATGTTAAACACCAACCAGCAGCCGGGCTGATCAAACCCACCACAAGGTAGCACTGCAAAATTGACATTACCATGGGAGAGATAGGGAGTGAGCCGTCTTAGTATTATAGGGTCTTTGTGTGTATACAGCTCCAGCCGCAGGTGTCTGGATGTAGACTGCATGCAGTGTGCATAAACAACATCGAGGTCATCACCGATATTTGCCACAGTTAATTAGATGGGAGAACATAGTGCACAGCGATAGGGCACATGAACAATACTGAGCTCTGTAACGAGGAGTGTTCTCATACAAAATACCCTAGGCACTCATTTACTTTTTGTAATCCTCTTAATGTGGTGGGAGCACTAAGGCAATACTTGGGGGTGGGGTGGGTACTGTCACAGTAAATTTACACCAAGCATACACATTGAAATAGGCGTGTCGTTTCTTCTTCTCCTTCCTCTTCTTCTCCTTATTCTTCCTCTTTTTCCTCTTCTTCCCCTTCTTCTGCTTCTCAGGCAGAATACTACCACTCACATCCCAGACCCGAACCAATAGCTGGATTGCGTTCAGGGTATGCCTCTGAGTCGACTCCGAGTCGGCTCCGCGATGTCTTTTTGCCTTATTTGCGTTCAGGGTGTGCCTGAGAGTCGCCTCGGAGACGTCTCACTTTTCAGGTAGGATGCAAAAAGCACCTCGAAAATGGATGCCAGATTCAGTGGTTTGAACCGATCATAGCTCTTCTTTTCAATTGCAAATGGCTGCCCCCTATGGAGGCCACCATTTTCGATGCACCCGAGAGCTAAAGTCATTGAGACTAGCATGACATCCGGAATATCTCCGAGGCGCCTCGGAGGCGTACCTTGAACACGGCCCAGATTGGCTTTGTAATGACTAAAGGTAGGCCGGCCTACTAAGTGTTAACTTGTTTATCTTCGGGTAAATTGGAGCCAATAAGGACATGTGTCATGTTCGTTCCTCCCTACTACAGGGAAGCTAACACCCATAGATATCCAAGTGTTTCACAGTGAGCGGGTATCGTGTTAGCTTCTTCTGCATGGATAACATTTATCAAGGAGACAAAAAAGCAGAAATCGATGCCAAGTGGACGTTAATATGATCACAACAAGGACAGAGGCAGGCTCTCCAAGGATAGTCTGTACTACCTGGTTAGTAGGAAGGAGCTAGGTAGTGCTAGGAGAGTATTGATTGAAACCTGACTTGTTTGGATCTTTCCGCGATCTTCTAAAAATGTTAGATAGAATTTTGGTGGGTTTTATTTCATGGAAAGCCACCTAAACTCAGGGCAGGGTAGTCCTAACCAACACTGGCCAGACGCTGACCCAATGTCAGCCGTCACCCCAACACCAGCCTGCTGCCGACCCAACACAGGCCGTCACTTATAAGTTATAGCACTTGAGGCAGAGTTAAATATTTCAAGGGCTTATGTTGATATTACGATGAAGAAAATATGCAAAATTAGAATCTTTTTAAATTGGCGTTTCACGTCCTCGATATTTTAGAAATGACACAAATTGCAGATTCACAAAAAGTGGCAAAGATCCGTGAAATCGCTGAAATGTTTCGTCCCGGTTTCAGGCTTGTACTTGGACAGCATTCCCTAGTTAGGTACTACAACACAGTGATCAACCCTGACATGATAGCCATGCAAAACCTTACTTTAGACCAAGTACTCACTCATCCCGCTAGGGGGTCCGGGACACGACGCACTCACCTGTAGAAAAGCAGATACACAGGTTAAGACTTTCACAAGTTTCAGACAAACTTACACTTTGAGATAGCTTGTCCTCAAATAAAATACCAACACATTGCAGTATGCTTCGTACTAGAGAAGTTAACATGGTAACGTCACATAAGAAGGCTAGATCGGGTCACATAAGAAGATTGCATAAGAAGGCTAGATCGGGCCATATAAGAAGATTGCATAAGAAGGCGAGATCGGGCCATATAAAAAGATTGCATAAGAAGGCTAGATCGGGGTAAATGAGAAGATTCCATAAGAAGGCTAGATCGGGCCACATTAGAAGATTCCATAAGAAGGCTAGATCGGGCTACATGAGAAGATTCCATAAGAAGGCTAGATTTGGCCACATGAAATAGATCCCTTTGGAAGGCTAGATTGGGCTACTTGAGAAGATTCCATAAGAAGACTAGATTGGGCGACATAAAGAAGATTCCCATAGAAGGCTAGATCGGGCTACGTGAGAAGATGCCATAAGAAGACTAAGTCAGGCTACATGAGAAGATTCCATAAGAAGGCTAGATTGGGCCACATAAGAAGATTCCATAAGAAGGCATAAGCGGCCTTATTGTCTGGCGGACATTCCGGCGTACAGGAGCATGCGCATCAGCAACCGGATATTCTCGATTTCCGATCCCCGCAACAACACGCTCAGAAAAGAAATTATACTCCGAATCATGATGGCCATCAAAGGTCGAGCAAGAGTGCTGGCTCACTTCCCGTGTACAGGTCGTGGGTTGCAACCCCGGCTGAGTCAAACCAATGATTTACAAAATTGATATTTGTCGCTACCTAGCATGGGGCTTGCAATTGTTAGGATTAAGGCACGGACTGGTTGCTCAGTATTAGGATAATGTAACTGAGTGGCCATGTCAGCGCATGGTTATGGTGTCTCAAGCTTCCAGTGGGGCAGTACCATAAAGCCATTATGAGTGCACTGTCACAAGTCGGTACCGATCCTGATATGACCTTGGATGTCCCTAGGATACAAAACCAAAACAAACATCAGAACACGGTCCTAGTTATGTAGTATCGATGGAGCCACAATGTGCAATGCATATAAATATGATCGAAATCCATGATCTTATGGAAGCCATTAAATCACATTGAAAGTGGATGGTCGGTGTTGTGTCAAATAGACCAACGCCAACAACAGGTCGATTTCATATTGTTCCCCCACTCATAAGGACCATAGACCTTTTCCACAGAACATGCTGAACACCGAGCTGCTACCCACACTACTAGTTCTTCCACTGGTGTCAGGGTGGGCTAGTGTCGCAAATCGCCTATTACACATGTCTACACGTAGATAAAGACCGAGCGCGGTGGCCGAATCGAGAGATCGGGAGTTCATTTCCTGGTCGAGTCAAACCAATGACTTATACAATTAATATTATACTTGTCGTTTCCTAACCTGGTGCTTGGCATTAATAGGATAGGGCAAGGACTGCTTAGCTCAGTGTCAGGATAAAGTGACTGAGTGGGATATTGGGTCATGGTGCTGGCAGTTTGATTTCCCAGTGGGGCAGTACTATAAAGTCGCCATGAGTGTGCACTGTCACAAATCGGTACCCATCCTGATATGACCTTAGATGTTGTCAGGACGTAAAACTCCAACAACTAACCAACCGTAGGTAAAGGGCAAGAGAATAACGAGAAGCTGCAGCAGGCAACTCTGTTTTTACTAAGGAAGTTACCAAATGTGTGGAACAGCCTCGCGAGATATGTGGTAGAGCTTATTATGACATTTGAACGAATGTGATTTCGGACTCATTTAGATCAGTGGGGACAGTTTAACGGAATTCAAGAGTTTTCAAGACTAATTACTCCAAATAGGTTAAATTCAAGGCTTTTCGGGGCCTTGAATTGGAGCAAATGGAGATCTTCGCGGCCCCATGTGGACCTTCTATACAGGTCCAATGACCTTAATCCAATAAAGAACCAAGTAAACCCAAGTAAGCAAAGTGATCTTACTATTTAATTGCACACGTTTTCATTATTTGTTATTGATTCTAGGAATTTCATAAAGCACTGGTAGCAGTAACCTCGTAACACGGCATGGCCGCTCAACCACCCTCCAACTCAATTTGTGTGTTGGACGAGCTGGTGCAGTGTCTGTATACGCCCCTGAGTTGCTCATGGGGCGACTGGAACCTGCGGGGCTGCCCTCGCTGGCCTCACGCGAACCCACCATTAGGCGCGCTGACTCAACGTATGGGGCGCCATGTGTAACATACTAACAAGTGAATTTGTCTTTAAACAATTGTAATTACAGCAAATGAATAAGAGAATGACCAGTTTAGTCTCAAACAATTGAAGGGATATTAATAACAAAAAAAGACGCCTCTATTGTCACGGTATCGTGGTGACAAAAAGCTATTCTAAAATCATGGTACCGTGAAAGCAGTGCGGCAGTCTAGCATCGCGGTACCATTGATGTCATGGTACTATGACAGTAGCCACTCCGATAGGATCGCTCTATTGTCACGGGTCTGTGGTGACAGAAGGATATTTTAAAATGATGGTACCATGACAGCAGTGTGGCAGTCTAGCATCATGATACCGTTGATATAGATCAGCAGTCTAGTGTCACGGTACCGTTCTTTTAGATCCGAACTCTGCAGTCAATGCCTACCCAAAATAGTTAACCCTAACCCTACCCTGAGCGGAACCGTGATTGTAGAATAATCTACTGTCGTTATGGTGCTGTGACTATAGAATCTCATGCTAGAGACATGGTACCATGACAATAGTCACTCCATGCTAGGACCACGGTACCGTGACAATAGTCACTCCGAGCTAGGACCACGGTACTGTGACAGTAGTCACTCTGAGCTAGGACCATGGTACCGTGACAATAGTCACTCCATGCTAGGACCACGGTACCATGACAATAGTTATTCCATGCTAGGGACACGGTACTGTGACAATAATCACTCTGTGCTAGGACCATGGTATTGTGACAATAGTCACTCCATGCTAGGACCATGGTACCATGACAATAGTCACTCCGAGCTAGGACCACAGTACCATGACAATAGTCACTCCATGCTAGGACCACGGTATCGTGACAATAGTCACTCCATGCTAGGACCATGGTACCATGACAATAGTCACTCCTCGCTAGGACCACGGTACCGTGACAATAGTCAATCCATGCTAGGACCACGTACCGTGACAAGAGTCACTCCGTGCTAGGGGCACAGTACTGTGACAATAGTCACTCCATGCTAGAACCATGGTACCGTGACAATAGTCACTCCATGCTAGGGACACAGTACCGTGACAATAGTCACTCCGTGCTAGGACCAATGTACCGTGACAATAGTCACTCCATGCTAGGACCACGTTACCATGACAATAGTAACTCCGTGCTAGGACCAGGGTACCGTGACAATAGTCACTCCATGCTAGGACCACGTTACCATGACAATAGTCACTCCGTGCTAGGACCACATTACCATGACAATAGTAACTCCGTGCTAGGACCACATTACCATGACAATAGTCACTCAGTGCTAGGACCATGGTACCGTGACAATAGTCACTTCGTGCTAGGACCACAGTACCGTGACAATGGTCACTTCGTACTAGGACCATGGTACCATGACAATAGTCACTCTGGAAAAAACCCACCCAAAAGACAAGACTGATTCAGATGATTAACTGTTTGATGGAACTCCATGACCTCAATGAGGCTTCCTTGGACTGGTGGAGGGTGAAATACCGGGTTGAAATTAACACCAGCGCCCTGCCCAGCATTATTGAATATGTGGAGTCAGATTGTACGGCTAATAACTTGATACTAGATCAGTGTTATGGTTTACTATGGTTGATGTGATACAAGGGAAGTGAGATATTGTGTGTGGTGTTCATGTGTTTATGGCTCATGGGTTTTGTGATTCATGTGTTTGTCATTCATGTGTTTGTGATTTGTGTATTTGTGGCTTGTGTGTTTGTGGTTTGTGTGTTTGTGACTTGGGGATTTGTGGTTTGTGTTTTTGTGCCTCATGTGTTTGTAGCTCATGTGTTTGTGGTTTGTGTGCTTGTGATTCATGGATTTGTGGGTCATGTGTTTGTGGCTCATGTGCTTGTGGTTTGTGTGTCTGTGGTTTCTATGTTTGTGGCTCGTGTTTGTGATTCATGTGTTTGTGATTCATGGATTTGTGTGTTTGTGTGTTTGTGGCTCGCGTGTTTGTGGTTTGTGTGTTTGTGGTTTGTGTGTTTGTGGTTTGTGTGTTTGTGGCTCGTGTATTTGTGGTTTGTGTGTTTGTGGCTTGTGTGTTTGTGGTTCGTGGTTTGTGTTTCATGTGTTTGTGGTTCGTGTGTTTGGGGTTCATCTGTTTGTAACTTGTGTGTTTGTGATTCGTGGATTTGTGGTTCGTGTGTTTGTGGTTTCGGTGTTTGTGGTTCAATTGTTCCTAAGAAAAGATGAGGTGAGAGGCTTTGTGTTCATGGAATGGCAAAATAGAGGTTTCGAGGTTTGATTATTTCATAATTTTATAGGCAAGCTATGTTTTATTTGTTTATTTGGTGTGAGCTGGAATCATAGCAGGTCTTTAGATGAAACACAATAGTATATGCTTAGTTTATTTAGGGAGATATCCGGTTATGAAATAAACTAATAAAATGATCGTTTTTCGTTTACATTTGGCACCCCCTCAATATTGAGGACCCTACATTAGGCTAAGGTGCCATGTGGGGAATTGGGTACTATGTGTGCATAATGCATGCATCGGGTGGTGTTTGTATACAAATACACGTACATAAATGTGTTTATACATTACACATATGTACATCGTCGTCGCCAACACCACACTACCACCGCCACCGCCACAACTACCACCACCACCATCATGTATTATCAAGGGAACTACAGAATCACATTAAAATAATTTTTGTTACAGGGCATCTATACAATAACTTAACCAACAACTCCACGTAGCATCTCGTTAGTAATAATACTATGACAACATTAACTTACAGACTTACAGATCCTTTTCTGGCTGATCTAGGCCCTATTCGTCCTCTAATGCCACCTCATTATGGTTTAAACAAAAAAAAAAAAAACTATTTCTTTTGCACACATATGGAGATAGACGAACCCTTGAAGTCATATATTTGTGGGTGTCCTCTCCAATGTCTATCCAGCCTTCTCTCAAATGCTTCTACAGTTGGTGCGTTGACCATTTGGTCTGGAAGACTGTTCCATGGATCTGGCACTCGACATTGATCTGACACTGTGAAATAGCTGGAAGCAATAGAGGCAAACTGTTGAGCCTGTCATTCAGAAGCTGGTGAAATACCCACTCTCCGTGGGTTGTCATTCTGCGCACACCAGTCGATGACTGCACACCAGTTGATGACTGCACACCAGTCGATGACTGCACTTCTCAGCATTCACTGCCACAGCCTGAGGAAACCGCCACGGGAAGGAGCAGGCAGCGCCGCGCAGTGCTGCCGACTGGTGTTAGCGGCAGGAACCTCTCTGCACCAGGCACCAATCAGGTCAGTCCGTGTGCAGGCCAATCAATCTCTGCTGCTGCTGAAAGCCAACAAGGTTCAATTCCTGGAATGTGACAACTGAACATAAATCTTAGCAATGGAACCCGTGATACCTAAATATAAACCTTAGCAATGGAACCTGCGATACCTGAATCTTAGCAGTGGAACCCCATGACACTTGAACATAAATCTTTACAGTCGAACCAGCGAAAACTTAACATAAACCTTACTAATGGAACCCGTGACACCTGAACATCAACATTAGCAGGAAAACATGTGATGCCTGAACATAAACCTTAGCAATGGAATCGACAATACGTGAACATACATCTTAGCAATAGAACATGTGACACCTGAACATAAACCTTAGCAATGGAACCCACAATACCTGAACATAAACCTAAAGCCCCAGTCACACATACCTGGATCAGGGGCCGGACGAGCCCCGACCATCATCCGGGGTGGTCTGGGGCGATCCGTGGGTCGTCCGTGGGTCGTCCGTGGCGACCCCCCTGATCCGGCCTGATCCGTGGCTCGTCCGGCGCCATCCGGGCTCAGCCCCGGATGTCTTAAAATGTTTAAAACATCCGGGGCGGTCTGGGGGATTTTGCGATCTGGCTCAATCCGGCATGATCCGGGGGTGGTTCGGGGGTGGTCCGGGTAATTCGGGGGTGGTCCGGGGTGGACCGGGGCTGTCCGGGGGTGGTCCAGGGTCATTTTGAGCCACGGTTTGACCCGGACCATCCCCGGACTATCCAGGACTACCCCCGGCCTAGCCATGGACCACTCCCAGACTGTCCGGGGGTGATCCGGGATAATCCGGGGGTGGTCTGGGGAAGTCCGGTGGGTGGTCCGGCCTCGTCCGGGTTAGTCAAGGGCCGGTCCGACCCAGTCCGGGCTCGTCCAGGGCCATTCCGGGGGTGTCCGGGGGTGGTCCGGGGCAGTCCGGGGTGGTCCGGCCTTTGGTCCGGGGCTCGTCTGGGAAGGTGTGACTGCGAGGCAAAAATCGATGAAAACAGTGATTTTATCCGTGGCGTTCCGGGACAGTCCGGGCCATTGGTCCTTGGGTGGTCCGGCTCAAAATCCGGGGCTCGTCCGGCTATGTGTGACTGGGGCTTTAGCAATAGAACCCATGACACCTGAACATAAATCTTAGCAATGGAAAAGGTTACACCGTAGCAATAGAACTTGTGACACCTGAACATAAACCTGAGCAATGAAAGTTGAAACCTGTGAGATCTGAACATAAACGTTAAAAGCCATGACACCTGGATATACCAATGAAACCTTAAATGCAGCATGTTACAGAGTACCGTGTATATCTGGTTCACAAACTAAAGCCTAAGTCACACCTACCCGGATCAGGGGCCGGACGAGCCCAGGACCGTGATCCGGCGTAGTCCATGACGATCCGGCGTGATCCGTGGCTCATCCGTGGCTGGTCCTTGGTGATCCTTGGCTGGTCCGGCCTCATCCGGGGTCGTCCCCAGATGTTTTTAAATGTTTAAAACATCCAGGGCGATCCGGGGAATATTGCAATCCGGGCTCGATCCGGCATCATCCGGGTGTAATCCAGGGGTGATCCGGGTAGACCAGGTGTGCTCCGGGGGTAGCCCGTGTACCGTCCGGGGCAGTCCAGGTGTTTTATAAACGGATGACCCACGTTTTAGCCACGGTTTAACCCAGACCAGCCCCGGAATAGCCCTGACATAGCCACGGACCACTCCAGGACTGCCTGGATAAGACCCGGACAAGCCGGATGGGCATGGATTAACCATGGATCGCCACGGATAGCCCGGTTTACAACGGATCAGGCCAGGATGAGCCCCGTTTTTGTATATATATATAGCAGGAGCAAATCCAGGACTGATCCGTAACTACTCTGTGGATACACTGGGTAGTCCAGGTGTGGTCCGGTTCAATCCATGGCAATCCGGCTTCTGGTCCGTGGCTAGACCATGGCTCATCTGGGTAGGTGTGACAGTGAGCCCCAAAACGACCAAAATAGCGATTTTATCCGGGGCTGCCCGGGACAGTCAGGGGGAGTGGTCCGGGGGAGGTCCGGCTAAAAATCCGGGGCTCATCCGCGTAGGTGTGACTTGGGCTTAACCAACCAAGCAACACAATTATCACCAATATACGAAAATGGTTGACTCTACTATCACACCGACAATGGAGTACAATATTCGAAACATGACACCCTGCACAATATACATAGATGGTTAGTGTCAGGGAACCCCGAGAAAACTATATCCGAGTATGTGAAAGTACAGTAAAACCTCTCTAAATCGACCGAACATGGGACCGACTTTAGATGGTCCATTTAGGGGGCTGGTAGGTTTAGGGAGTTCTTTTAATCGTTACAATGGTATTGTATGGGCGATCATTTTGGACCCAAATAAAGTGATCGATATAGGAGAATGGTCGATCTGTGGATATGGTCGGTTAAAGGAGGTTTTACTGTAGACTATTCTCATCATTACAGCATGCTTAAAGTTGCATAGTCCGATGGTTTTGAATTTCTGTATTTTTTCTGAGGTAAATACATTAGATCGATCTCTAGTATCTACTTTACATTAGTTCAAAGTTCATCATCATCATCATGCTGTCGGTCGCGATGCGACAAAGACTGCTTTCATTACTTGACTGCCGCTCTCCATTAAGCTCTCTGCTGTGAGAGTGATGTCCATGAGTCGGTCTTAATGTCTCTTGGCTTCAGGTTTCTCTTGATGGTATCCTTGAACCGGAGATGAGGGTGCCCTCTCTTTCTGTAACCAGAAGACAGTTGAGA
Organism: Branchipolynoe longqiensis; assembly: GCA_030323885.1. Taxonomy (NCBI): domain Eukaryota; kingdom Metazoa; phylum Annelida; class Polychaeta; order Phyllodocida; family Polynoidae; genus Branchipolynoe; species Branchipolynoe longqiensis. Next base: position 38,030,277 of record CM059191.1, read on the forward strand.
ATAGAGGATCTGCTTTGGTAGCCTGTCTGATGAAATCCTCATGAGGGGTCCAGTCCACTGGAGATTCTTTTTGATCAGAAGCTCTTCCATAGAGGGCAGCCCCGTCCGTTCGAGTATTTCCTTATTTGTCACTTTGTCCTTCCAGGTTAGCCTCATGATTGAATGCAGATGTTGCATCATGAAGGCATGCAGCTTTTTCACCTGTCGTCTGTACACTGTCAAGGCCTCGGCTCCATATAGTAGGGTGGATAGCACGAGTGTACAGTAGATCTTGCCTTTGACCTGCATGGACACATGGTGGTTGTTCCAGAGTCTCTGGCGTAGTCGGCCGAAAGATGTGCTAGCCTTGGCCATCCTCCTCTGTATTTCAGAGGAGATTGGCCAAAGTTACTTTTATTTTAAATGGTAAACCTATTAGATATTTGAAGTTCAAACACACAAAATTAGTTTGGGCAAGCTTGCCAAAACTCTGACACCATAGACTTCTGCAGTAACAGGTTCTGTTAAATCGACTCAGTATCGCCTTGTACACAGAAATAAATGCCAATGAGTAAAAATAATAATGGTACACGAATACCAAGGTGGTGGGGAGGGAGGAATTAAAATGGTATGAAGTCGGGAATAGGGTGACGATGAGGAAGATCGTGGTGATGATGATGATAGCTTAATACAAATACTTGTGAGACTCATCATTTTCCAACTTCGGTGATAGGACAAGAAGTTGCTTAACTTGATATGGTCATTGGGAATTGTATGTGTGCTTGTTTGTGGTGGCAGGGGGGGGGGGGTAGTGGCAAGCATCTGCATACACATATATATATATATAACATATAAATCCGCCTGTCCGACTGACACTGGTCAACATCCTGTGGAGGCGAGGTGGGCCGAGGCGGTGCCACCGGCACAGTGTTGCGTCTTATGGAGAAAAACAATAATAAAGATAATAATAAGTAATATTCCCTTCCGTATCTTTATACTCGCATATTCCATTATACACCACATATATATGACTTGTAAGGACATGTAATTGTTTACAACACAAAATTTAAACTTCTGTCATTGAATGCTGCCATGCCAAAATGTCACACCGATAATTAATGTGGCATCATAAATCATAATTACAAGGAGTTAAAAAAAGAAGACAAAAAAAGCTGTGTAAGCGATCACTAAACAACAGCACAACTTGGCAGTGAACAGCGATGGCGGACATTTCTTTCCTCTCCAAAAAAACCCATGGTGTGTTCGTCCAAATGAGCGCTCACTAATGTCCGCTATCTGTCACCATAGTTACCGAGCGGTCATTAGGGAGGGTGTGAAACAATCTGTTCACACCTCGTCCTGCAGCTGGTCGCCTCCACTAATAAGGCAGCTGGCAGTGCATTTTAAAGTTGCATAGTCCGATGGTTTTGAGTTTCTGTCATTTTCTGAGATAAATATATTAGGTTGATTGTTATAATCTACCTTACTTTAATTTGAAGTAACTTTTATTTTAAATGGTTAACTTTCGAGATATTTGAAGTGCGAACATGTAAAATTAGCTTTGGCAAGCACGCGAAAACTCTGATATCATAGGCTTCTGCAGTAACAGGTTCTGTTAAATTGCCTCAGTATGTATGCCCTTCTATGTGACGATAAATGCTTAATAAGTGCACCAGTTTCTAAGTTAGATATGTAGAACCAAATCTCGATAATTGTTTTGGTGTTTATGCTTTTTCACAGGACTATGCAGGGGAAGCGTGCCCATTCACAGTCACGGAGGCGACATTTGATGATTAATGTGTGCTAATAACTTTTGATTGGAATAGTAATATACTAATAACAAAAAGATTGAATTGTTAGTGAACTGACTTGGCCACCATTAAGTTATCCCAACTAACGTGGGGTGCACTGTATTCACCAGTAGTTCTGGCATGAAAAAAAGAAACACCAATAAAGGAGCTATTTGCCTGACACTGTTCCAACTTAAAGCTGCATAGTCCGATGAAATATCAAATTTTCAAAACCAAACCAAATATCTAGATTTGATTTGACATATCTAACGTAGATACTGATGCACTTATTAAGCATTTGTTTCTGCGTAGAAGGCAATACTGAATCAATTTAACAGAACCTGTTTCTGCAGAAGTCTATAGCCCTGTTTACATGGGCGATTTAAAACGCCTCATATAAAACGACTTGCCTAGATCGATTCACATTTGCCGTGTAAACGCGACTCTGAGGTGTTTTAGGGCTGAATCGATTCATATAAATTGGTACATGTAAACCACCTCGCGAGGTAGTATAGATGAAGCGATTCAGCTGGTTCCCGGGCGGTGATAGTGTAAAATAGTGGTGCTCGCCGGCTACAGGCTCAGCTGTAACTAATCGCTGGTGCCCGGCAGTGTTAGGGCCCGATTAGGCCAAAATCTAGTGAATGCGATCATATTTAACAGAATTACATACTCAAATAATGAAATTTAATTAAATTAACCTTAAATTCCAAGCGATATTAACGTAGCAGCTACATCGGCGTCGAATCGACGAGTGTAAACTAAACAAATAGCGATGCTCGCCGGCTACAGGTGCACCACTAAGGCTGCTGGTTCCCGGTCGCCAACACACTTTAAAACTTGCTCATGTAAATGCGCCACTACATCGCTTCATATAAATCGATTTGCCTAAATCACTTCACAATTGCCCGTGTAAACACGGCTTATGGTGTCAGAATTTGGCAAGCATGCCAAAACTAATTTTCCATCTTTGCACTCAAAATATCTCAAAAGTTTACCATTTAAAATAAAAGTAACTTTGAACTGATGTGAAGTAGATACTAGTGATCGATCTAATATATTTATCTCAGAAAAAATACAGAAATTCAAAACCATCGGACTATGCAACTTTAATTAGATTGCTAACCCTTTTTTCTTCGTATTTGTTACATCAACGGATTTACTCAAATTGGTTAGATAGCATGTGGATATTTGATTAAAGCTGCATAGTCCGATGAAGCATCACATTTTCAAAACCACAACAATTATCTAGAATTGATTCTACATCTCTAACCTAGATACTGATGCACTTATTAAAGTTGCATAGTCCGATGGTTTTGAATTTCTGTATTTTTTCTGAGATAAATATATTAGATTGATCACTAGTATCTACTTTACATTAGTTCAAAGTTACTTTTATTTTAAATGGTAAACTTTTGAGATATTTTGAGTGCAAACATTGAAAATTAGTTTTGGCAAGCTTGCCAAAACTCTGACACCATAGACTTCTGCAGTAATAGGTTCTGTTAAATTGACTCAGTATTGTCGTCTACGCAGAAACAAATGCTTACTAAGTGCATCAGTATCTAAGTTAGATATGTAAAATCGAATCTAAATAATTGGTTTGGTTTTGAAAATTTGATATTTCATCGGACTATGCAGCTTTAAGCATTTGTTGCTAAATATAAGGGAATAGTAAGGCCATTTTGTAGAACCTGTTAATGTTCTACTATGCTCTAGGGTTTTGCCAAAACTACTTTGACATATTTGCACTTCAAATATCTCAAAACTTAGCCGCACTTGAAACTAAAATAAGGAACTGATGACTGAGATAGCAACCAGTTTAATATATTTGTCTCAGAAAAATGATCAACTCAAAACCATCGGACTATGCAACTTTAATAAAACGTACATTTAGTGCCGACAATGCCAACAGAGGGATACGCCCTCGGCGCGTGTTACTATTGTTTCCATGGCAACACACCAACGCGGGTAATGTCAGCGTCATTTTGGGTGTGAGCCAATTGTTTTGTCTACAGTATACTCTGTCAGCTGCAATGCGCAATGACTCGGGATTTACACTAATAGCATTTTATTCACAATAGCAAGGTTCAAATTGAATTGAGTGAGCTAACAACAACACGAGATTCACTATGATGCAGAGCTGGGCCTAACGGACAATCTAACCTGACACTCCAACCTGACACTGCGCACGACACTCATAAGTCTGAGTGTCAACAAGTCTCTGCATTGTTGTGTTTATTTTACTTTGTTTCAACCACGGATATGTTGTCACCTTTGTACTTCCATATATGCGAATAGCGGTTGTGTTTAACATTAACAACAACATCAACAACAACAACAACAACAATGCACCGGAGGCGGTGGCCAAATGGGTAGAGCGCAGGCTTCCCGTCCAAAAGGTCGGGAGTTCGAATTCCAGTCGAGTCAAACCAATGACTTATAAAATTGATACTTGCTGCTACCTAGCCTGGTGCTCGGCATTAATAGGATAGGACATGGACTGGTTAGCTCAGTGTCAGGATAATGTGACTGTGTGGAATATCAGGTCATGGTGCAAGGCTGGTCTCCCAGTGGGGTAGACCTATAAAGTCACCATGAGTGTGCACTGTCACAAGTCGTACTGTCCTGATATTACCTTAGATGTTGCTAGGACATAAAACAATAACAACACACACACAACAACAATGACCCAATTTATGACTAACCGACGACGGACAAGGTGAGTAACTGTGGCACAACTTGGTGCCGATAAGAGAAAGCTGCATCCAGGACTCGCTGACTGTCCCGAGCACCTCATGCACCAGAGTGGCCGAGGCATGTTTGTTTGTTCGTTGGAGTTTTACATCCTGGCAACATCTAAGGTCATATCAGGACGGGTACCGACTTGTGACAGTACACAATCCTAGTGACTTTATAGTGGTGCCCCACTGGGAAATCAGGTTGTGGCACTATGACCCCATATCCCATTCAGTCACATTATCCTGACACTGAGCTAACCAGTCATTGCCCTATCCTATTAATGCAAAGTGCCAGCCTAGGAAGCGACAAGTATAACATTTAAAGTCATTGGCTTGAATCGACTGGGAACTGAACTCCCGACCTTCCGCACGCAAGGCCCACGCTCTATCGATTAGGTTAGCGCGCCCGGTAAGCCGAGGCATGTTATGTACACCAGTAACATGTTATGTACATCAGTGCTAGATACCACATCTTAGCACTTCCTTCGCGCATCTCTGTGTCCATTTAGCAGTACAATGTATAGTAGAGGCCAGGCTACACGGCGATGGAGTAGTGGTGTGCGCATGCGCAACCTGGTGCATAACGTGAAATATAGCCTTCGCTGCACCACGTGAGCAACACGGCGTTCACTGTTTATACAGATCCATAGACAAACAAACTACAAGATTTATGAGTTGGCAAAATAGTCCACTGAACTCCGGACGGATCCGGGATAATAGTTGTGAGTTTTTAACAGTTGGATCTCTTTATATGTGTGCACTCTATACCTTAAACTTATTTTGCACCAATAACCACATGTCTCCTGGTGACCAAACGCTCAGGTTTTTGCAATACATTTGTTTAGCAAATATTTTACGTTACATAAAATGCCACTTTGTGTATATACATATACACCACTTTCCACCATTAAGAAAACAACTAAACGAAAACACAAAGCAGTTGAGTTTTGCTTGGTCTTAATTAATACACGAAAGGGAAGTCTTGAAACCTTAATATCGGGAGATCAGTAATTTTGTTATTACACTACCACAACTTAAAGTTGCATAGTCCGATGGTTTTGAATTTCTGTATTTTTTCTGAAATAAATATATTAGATCGATCACTAGTATCTACTATACATTAGTTCAAAGTGACTTTTATTATAAATGATAAACCTTTGGAAAATTAGTTTTGGCAAGCTTGCCAAAACTCTGACACCATAGACTTCTGCAGTAACAGGTTCTGTTAAATTGACTCAGTATTGCCTTCTACGGAGAAACAAATACCTAATATGTGCATCAACATCTAAGTTAGATATGTCAAATCAAAGCTAGATAATTAGTTTGGTTCTGAAAATGTGATATTTCATCGGACTATGCAGCTTTAAGCAATTTTGGGGGGGGGGGTAAAAGTTCTATTCACCTGAACATATTATTTTGTCAGCGGTGAAGCTCTGGTCTTCCAGCCGTTGAGACGATCACATTTGGGTTTGTACATGGTGGTGTGGGAGTGGAATGTGCTGTATTGTACTATTCATTATGTCTATACATGGTGATATATAATGCATACAGTCTATTATATTACTACTACCGTTAGCACTAGCAGTGACAACTAGAATCTGTCAGACGGTGCCGAAAACTGTCCTGTTTGATGTCCGTGGTATAATAAAAATTGCATTACACCTATGTGTCAGTGACAGTGTTGTGGGGTGGGTAGGGGGAGGGCTATGTTGTGTGAAGTTGGAAGGAGGATTTAGGTGTGGCTAGGTTGAGGTGCGGGAGGAGGGGGGAGGTAACCGTGTGATGCTACTGAGAGGAGTGTGTGTATGAGGGGTGAAGGGGGAGATGGTGTGATGCTACTGAGAGGAGTGTGTGTAGGGGGATCAGAGGGGGGGGGGGGGAGATGGTGTTGCTAGGGTTGGCTGAGGTGTGTTTACAAGGGGTGATGTGGTGTGAATGCTCTAAGAGGAGTGTGTGCACGGGGGGTGAGGGGTGAAGGGGGAGATGGTGTGATGTTGCTGAGAGGAGTGTGTACGGGGGTGAGGGGGGAGAGTGAAGCGGAGATGGTGTGATGCTACTGAGAGGAGTGTGTGTACGAGGGGTGAAGGGGAGATGGTGTGATGCTACTGAGAGGAGTGTGTGTACGGGAGTGAGGGGAGAGATGGTGTGATGCTACTGAGAGGAGTGTGTGTATGAGGGGTGAAGGGGGAGATGGTGTGATGCTACTGAGAGGAGTGTGTATGAGGTGTGAAGGGGGAGATAGTGTGATGCTACTGAGAGGAGTGTGTGTACGAGGGGTGAGGGTGTGTTAGATGCTGGAGAGGTGAGTACTAGCTGAAGATCACTGAGTACCCAAGGTACCAGCGCCTTGCTGGGGTTGCCATGGTGAGACTCAGGCAGTGGGTCTAACACAATAACAGCTCGATACCAGCTCACGCGGACTTCTGAGCAGCTCACCTCACGGCAGCTCTCCACACACGGCCGCAAACAGATCAATGCAGGAGGGCGTCGTCCCGCGGTCAGGTGCATTAAGGTCACCGACCCGTCAGTTGACAGTAATTTAAACTAAATTACATAACCCAACATCCAGTCATCGTGCATACATACACCCTCTGTTCCATAGTGATCGAACATCACCTGTGGTGGGCTGCATGTATGGCATTTCCACGCCTTTCATATACAGTGAAACCTTGGTTTTCGAACATAATTCATTCCTAAATGTTGTTCATAAACCAATTTTTTTTCGTAAACCAAAACCAATTTTTGCATAAGACACAATGGAAAATGTATTAATCCGTTCCTGACCCCCAAATGAAAGCTTTTTTTTAAACCTTGAATATGCATTAAATGTTGCATAAAATGAATAAACAATAATTATGAGTAAAATAGACAATTAACTATCATCTTACATGTACAGAGGAGAATAAATAATGATAGCGTAAGTGGAAGGTGGAGAGGAAGGAAGACGGGAGGGATGTTACTGGTTGGAAGGGCAGGGCCCCTACATAAGATTAAGAACATCAGGTAACTGAAATTCTAGATTTTTTCCTATAACATCTTGGTATATTTCTATTTTCTGTTTCTTTGCAGTACTCAACCAACTCAGTAGTGGTTGTTCGTAAACTGAGAATGCGTTTGGAAACTGATGCAGTCTTTGTTAGAAAAATATGTTCATGAAGCGATTTGTTTGAAAAGCGAGCTGTTCAAAAACCGAGGTTTCACTGTATAGAGCTTGTATTCTAGCATTCTGCCCTTCCGCCGGGAGCTGCTCAGAGCTGCTCAGAGCTGCTCACAACTCATGTTGTAGGCGTGTCCCACTCACAGTACGGGCTCGCACTGACTGATGTTTGTGTGTATGAGCACCACCAATGGTAGCTGTGTGGTTGGCCGCATGGGTACAACAAGGTGGAAAAACAGCCTGCCTAGTTCACGCAACGCCCACAAGACGGCAGCATGGCGGCCGGGCTTTACCCAAGGAGACTTCGTCCGACGTATCCCGACGCCCGACTCAGTTTGTGTGGGTTTAAGCAGGGGAAATTTCAATCGTTGACGATTAGAGCTGCATTTTCTCTTCCAATGAGCTTGTACCCGTCGACTGGTGATCGGCCGAAAATGGAGCATCAGTAGGTCAATGATCTGGGGCCATTTTGACGGCTCAGCAACTTGGTTAAGGCCCGGCATATATGTATGTGTACGTACGTTGGCCTTATGGGTGTGTGGAGCGACCTAATATGATGGGAGGAGTGGTAAGGCTGGACTGACGACTGAGATAACATCATGTACTGTGAATCTTTATTCCACCATCTTGGAGCCCCCTTGTTCCTGTCCTATAGTGCTTTCACCTGCTCTCTTACGTCACTTGTTGCTGACCTAGAGTACATTCAACTGCTCTCTTATATCGAATAAGACTATTTATAATTGAAACTACTATCTTGAAGCCTCTTTGTTCCTGTACATGTACCCTTGTACATTCAGTGTACATTCAACTGCTTTCTTACATCACTTGTTCCTGACTTATAGTACATTTAACCGCTCTCTTACATCACTTGCTCATGACATATAGTACATTCAACCGCTCTCTTACATCACTTGTTCCTGACTTATAGTACATTCAACTGCTCTCTTACATCACTTGTTCCTGACCTATAGTACATCCAACTGCCCTCTTACGTCACTTGTTCCTGACATATAGTACATTCAGCCTCTGACTCTGTGTTACTTGAGGTTATGAGAAGGCCTACATTTCACTGATGTCACCATGCACCACATGCCTATTTAAAGTTCCATAGCCAGTTGGCTTTGAGTTTCTGCCATTTTAAAAAGATAACTATATTAGGTTTATTGTTATGATCTACATTACCTTACTTTGAATTAACTTTATTTGAAAGTGTTAGCTTTGTAGCTATTTGAAGTGAAACCATCATATATCGGGGGTGTGAAAAACAAATGAATGAGCGCTATGCATAGGCCTACCGATGGATGAGCGTTATGCATAGGCCTACCGATGGATGAGTGTTATGAATAGGCCTACCGATGGATGAGCGTTATGCATACGCCTACCGATGGATGAGCATTATGCATAGGCCTACCGATGGATGAGTGTTATGCATAGGCCTACCGATGGATGAGCGCTATGCATAGGCATACTGATGGATGAGCGTTATGAATAGGCCTACCGATGGATGAGCGTTATGCATAGGCCTACCGATGGATGAGCGTTATGCATAGGCCTACAGATGGATGAGCGTTATGCATAGGCCTACCGATGGATGAGCGCTATGCATAGGCCTACCGATGGATGAGTGCTATGCATAGGCCTACCAATGGATGAGCGTTTTGCATAGGCCTACCGATGGATGAACCTTTTGCATAGGCCTACCGATGCGTAATGCCATAATCACCAGGCGGTAGTGACGGTGGCTCTGTCATACCAACTGCATTGTAAGTCACACCCAACGCTTTGCCAGTGTGAATGCCTTGAAATATCACTAAATAAATTATCTAAAGCATTTTGGTCATAAGTCGTGTTACTCACAGCTGTATAGTCCAATGAAAACATCAAATTATCAAATCCAAAACAATGATCTAGATTTTATTCTACATATCTAACTTAAATACTGGTGCACTTATTAAATATTTGTTACCACATAGAATGGAATACCATGCCAATTTAATAGAACCTGTTACTGCAGAAACATATGGTGTCAGAGTTTTGACGTGTTTGTGCAAATTAATTTTGTATGTTTGCACTTCAAATATCTCAAAATTTAGCCATTTAAAATAAAGTCACTTCAAACGAAATTATATTATAACAATCAACAAATTAATATATTTAGCTCAGAAAAATGACAGAAACTCAAAACCATTGGACTATGCAACTTTATTGGAATACGTAAGTGGCAGTTTAGCACTGTAATGACATTTCAATTGGGAGTTAGACAATAGCGAAATCCATATGTAAAAATTATCATTTAAATCAAGATTTCGTTCAATAACATCACTCAGTCCACTACTGTTCCCAGCTCATCGTCATCTCCTACACATGCGCGCACACACACACACACACTTCACCCCCACAACTCACACTTCACGCGTTGACCTTTAGGCCCCAGTCAGGCGCATGCGCTAACTGGTGTGTTATTGAAATGCTACCAATGGCCCATTGTTCTCATAAAATACCCCCACTATCGCCCAGATTATAAAAAAAGGGGGGGGGCCGCTTCGTTAAAGCTGCATAGTCCGATAAAACATCAAAGTTTCAAAACCAAAGTAATTATCTAGATTGGATTCTACATATTCAATTTAGATAGGAGTGCACTTATTAAACATTTGTTGCCACACAGAAGGGAAAACTGAGGCAATTTGATAGAATCTGTTACTGCAGAAGCCTATGGTGTCAGAGTTTTGGCGTGCTTGCCAAAATCAATTTTGCATGGTTGCACTTTAAATATCTCAAAAGTTAGTCATATGAAATGAAAACCACTTCAAACTAAAGTAAGGTAGGTTATAATGATCAACCTCATAAATAATATATTTATCTCAGAAAATGGCAGAAACTATGCAACTTTAATATACACAATAATTTTATTATTAAAACCTTCAAAGCACTTACAGATAACTGTCACATGAATAATATAATCAAGTAAGAGTGCTCTGTGTATCACAAATAATAGCTACAACTTTATTTTGGGGACAATATTTGGTGACACTATTAAGTCAACAGGGCGTGGTCAGACTTCTGTATAGTACCTCCGGGCTGTGAGGATTTATTTGGTAATATCCAACAGGAAATATAACCTTCAGCTATGTGGTATATTCTCCCCCTGAAAACCAAATATTGCCAGAAATGCCAGCCGCTGTTTAAACTGACATGACCCTCAAAGAGCGTACGGATAACTGTCACATGAATAATATAATCAAGTGAGAGTAGCCTGTGTATCAGAAATAATAGTTACAACTTTATTTTGGGGAGAATATTTGGCGACAGTATTAAGTCAACAGAGCATGGTCAGACGACTGTATAGTACATACGGGTCGTGAGGTTTTATTTGGTAATATCCAATAAGAAATATAACCTTCAGCTATGTGGTATATTCTCCCCCTGAAAACCAAATATTGCAAGAAATGGCAGCCGCTGTTTAAACCGACGCGCCCCTCAAAGAGCTTACAGATAACTGTCCCATGAATAATATAATCAAGTGAGAGTAGCCTGTATATCAGAAATAATAGTTACAACTTTATTTTGGGGAGAATATTTGGCAACAGTATTAAGTCAACAGAGCATGGTCAGACTACTGTATGGTACATATGGGTCATTAGGATTTATTTGATAATATCCAATAGGAAAAATAACCTTCAGCTATGTGGTATATTCTCCCCCTGAAAACCAAATATTGCCGGAAATGCCAGCCACTGTTTAAACAGACACGAGGCGTCGTGCAGGCAAGGCACCTGGCGTTCTGGGTGCCACATTTATAAATCTGTGTGAAGTGAGATCAGACACAGTTACGCTCCAATATACTTGGCTAAGCGCCATGTTATTGGAAAATGCCACTTCAGGATATCAACACAACCACAGCCACCTTATTTTCCACAGAAGGTACGTGCATCGCGCACCGGGCCTGGTGGCCGAATCGGTAGAGCCCGGGCATCACGTGCGGGAGATCGGGAGTTCGGTTCCCGGTTGAGTCAAACCGATGACTTATCAAATTGATACTTGTCGTTTCCTAGCCTGGTGCTCGGCATTAATAGGATAGGGCAAGGACTGGTTAGCTGAATGTCAGGATAATGTGACTGAGTGGGATATTGGGGCATGGTGCCAGTGGCCTGATTTCCCATTGGGGCAGCACTATAAAGTCGCCATGAGTGTGCACTCTCACAAGTTGGTACCCACCCTGATATGACCTTATATGTTGTCATGACGTAAAACTCCAACAACCAGCCAACTAATTACAATCGAACCCCCAGGAGAAAACGAGAGCGAGAGCGAGGGAGGGTGAGACTGAGAGAGAGAGGGAGGGGGAGAGTACAGTCGGGTCAATAGTACACTCACCTGGCTTCTATAATGTAATAGGTTAATTCCACAAGATCAACTCAAGCCCCGGTGACATACACTTTAGTGAACGTAGTGGAGGCTAACATAGTTGGACGTAGTTGGACGTAGTTGAACGTAGTTGAACGTAGTTGAACGTAGTTGCACATACCAGCATCCATACTTCTCCATCATGCTGACTTGGTAATAACGTGGGTGGGCTGTGAGTTCCGATTTAATCTTTGGACATGTTCAAAGGAGCGCTACATTAGAGGCTAAGTCTCCGCACTCTCGTGTACTCTAGTATACTCTAGCTACTTTAGCGTACTTGGATGTAGTTGAACGTAGTTGAATGTAGGTGAACATAGTTGAACGTAGTTGAACATACCAGCATCCATGCCGTAACATATTTATCCGAACCAAAACCTGCCGTACCTTAAAGGTTTTCACCGTAGTTTAACGTACTTACACCATGTTTGACCCACGTTAATCTATCCTACATTCACATACGTTCAACTACGTTCACTAACGTGTATGTGACCAGGGCTTCACTGACAGCCAGTGGGTAAGTAACACGCTTTCCACCCAAACCGACGCAACTCACAGGTCACATTGCTTGTTTTTTTTAAACACAACAAAGACCACCTGTTGTGATGATGTCTTTTTTATAAGCCTCGATAGTCCCATCATTTGAAACACGTTGGGTGCTTGTCAAATTGTCAACGGCAATTTAAAATTCTTTGTCCTTAATTGTTTTTTTTTTATTGCATAGTTCTTGCAGTTTAGAAGATGAACAATTTTGAGGCATTGTGGGTTATTGGTGAAATTATTGGTGAAATTATTGAATTAATTGACACCGTGCAATGGACCTGTAGTATGACCCGAGTGTGCTAAAATATGATATCGCGTGATAACACGATTCCTGCTCACAGACTCATGGACTCACCAATATAGACTAACATGTGCCCCCGACCCATTCCTCATTTTCTTCTTTTACACACTGCGCATGAGTAGACCCCCTATTACACATAAGTTTACGTCTGAGCATCACCGTTACAGCGAGAGCAGATGAGATGGCCAAATGAGTTGAGCGTCCGTCTCCCGTTTTGGTAGATCATGGGATTCGAATCCATGGGTTCGAACCCTGATCAAGTCAAACTTAAAAAATTATACTTGTCACTTCCTAGCCAGGTACTCGGCATTATTAGGATAGTGCACGGACTGGTTGGCTCAGTGTCAGGATAATGTGATGGAGTGGGATATCAGGTCATGGTGGCCTGGTCTCCCAGTGGGGCAGCAATATAAAGTCACCATGAGTGTGCACTGTCACAAGTCAGTACACATCCTGATATCATCTTAGACATTGCCAGGACGTAAAACTCCATCAACCAACCAACCGTGACAGCGCCTGACACTTCGGGCCACAGGCGGTGGGTGGTTCTGTGTGTTGTGTGAAACATGAAACCCACTAGTATTAGCCTTTTAGTGCTGAGCGCTTTAAAGTCCAAAGGTATTAGTCATTCTATCGTCAAAACTTCGCCGTGAGACTTATAATAGACGAGATCACCGTTCCGAGTGCGCATGCGCTGAAAACGGCGTTGGCAGCAAAGCAAGGGTGTACAGCCATTGAGTTTGCCGATATGCATAGGGCAAAACTATGATTTTATCCAAATTAATAAAATAATTCATAACAATTTGGCACAAACATGGATGGATGGATGCAATATAATAATATAATGAATATGTTTAAGACACAACTCTCCATAATTAAGCATTTTGAGCTAAGAAACAGGCACTTTCAGTCACTTTACAGGCTGATGTTTACATCGCCATTGATTAGACATAAGTAATTTTTGTTCTAAATATTAAAATGTCAAATCTGTCAACAAAAACTTGTTTCAAAGAAATATATAACCAATGTCTGATTAACCCTACCCATTTCCTAGCCCAACAAATGTTATTAACCATAGGATATGAATAAAAACATGAATAAAATGAGTAAAACTGACTCTGGCTATGGCTCTAACACTAGTCTGAGTGCCCAGATTTGTCTCAATCTAAATGCAGATGGCATAAGATGTGCCAATTAGATTGATCTAAATGCAATGCTAGATAAAAGATTAACATCTTAATGTATTATATATATATATTTGTAGTTGGTATTCTATGTTTCAAACAAGAGCGCTGAGATTAGCTGAAACTAACACATTTCATAGCTGAACCCAGTGTCTTAGCATGAACAATGTGCTTCGCGGGGGTTTCTTTATCTTCCACACATCCCACAATGCACGCGTGTCTGGAATGGCGATGTAGTCTATTGGCCAGCGTATTTACAATAACAGATACAGGCCCTCAACATGTCGGGGACCATACGGGATGGCCGAATGAACTAGAGCGTCCGTCGCCCATGCTGGTAGATCGTGGGTTCGAACCCCGGTCGAGTCAAACCAATGACTTAAAAATTGATACTTGTCGCTTCCTAGCCAGGCGCTCGGCATTATTAGGACAGGGCAAGGACTGGTGTGCTCAGTGTCAGGATAATGTGACTGAGTGGGATACCAGGTCATGGTGCCGGCGGCCTGGTTTCCCAGTGGGACAGCACTATAAAGTCGCCATGAGTGCACACTGTCACAAGTCGGTACCCATCCTGATATGACCTTAGATGTTGCTAGGACGTAAAACAACAACAAACAACAAACATGTCGGCAGTGGTGTTGACTGTGTGCATGGTGTGAAAGGAGTGGGTCTGTCTTTATCTAGACGTGTGCGTGTTGGTGGGGGGGGGGGGGTTGTTAGCTATACATCGACTCAGCAACTAGGGATGCTGTATTAGTATATTCTCAACTAGGAATGCTATATTAGTATATTCTCAACTAGGAATGCTATATTAGTATATTCTCAACTAGGAATGCTATATTAGTATATTCTCAATTAGGAATGCTATATTACTAGTAAATTCTCAACTATGAATGCTATATTAGTATATTCTCAACTAGGAATGCTATATCAGTATATTCTCAACTAGGAATGCTATATCAGTATCGCAATGTCACGATCCAATGTTGTATTGTCTCCGTGCTGACTTTTTGTTTTTGTTTGAGAAAATCCGTTATCTTTGTTTTCATTCCATTCAAAATCAGAAACAAAACTAAATATATTATTATATATATAAAGTAGAATATTACATGTTTGAAATCAGCATGGCAGCTTTAGTCTGTCAGTTTACCATCCATATGGCATGTTACTGTCAGGCTTATAAATGACTGACTTTTCACCAAGTTCCTGTCCTCGATACTATCTGCATTTAGAAGAGTAGACTTAAATCTGGAGCAACATTCACTATTGTAGCCGACGAAACGGGACAGGGACAGTCAGCCACTCATGGACCCTCCATACTTGTATGGAATGGAATACTGTAACTAGTGAAGCCATCCACTGCCATGTGTTGGTAGGTTGTTGGAGCTTTACGTCCTGTCAACATCTAAGGTCATAATCACAACAGTTATCGACTTGTGACTGTACATTCATGGTGAATTTTATAGTGCTGCCCCACTGGGAGACCAGGCCACCAGCACCATGACCTGATATCCCACTCAGTCATATTATCCTGACACTGAGCCAACCAGCCCTTGCCCTATCCTAATAATGTTGAGCACCATGGTAAGAAGCGACAAGTATCAATTGCTAAGTCATTGGCTTGACTCGACCAGGGTTCGATCTACCAAAATGGGAGATGGATGCTCAACTCCTTCAGCCATCCTGTCTGGTCTCTGCCATGTGTAGATAGATGCACGTGGTAAGGGTTCCACCTGTAGGGGGCAGTGTTCAGTTAAATATGTGGGTGCACCTGTGTGGGTGCATGGTGGAGGAAGGCATCCTTGGCCATCCCTGGCCACTGTACACGTGAGGTACCCGCCGCACTGTAGAGTCCTGACCCACCATGGAGGCTAACTCACCATAAGCCCCTCATGACCTCTGGGTGACCTTGGTACAGAGGCTCCGCAGCGATAAGCCCTTTGGGTCCGAGCCAGGGTCTGAGGCTTTACTGCGGCTCTGTCAGGTAGATATTAAACACATGCATTAACCCCCCCCCCCCCCCTGAAACCCCGCCCCCCTCACAGAGTACAGTAAAACCTCTCTAACCGACCACCTCCACAGATCAACCACTCTCCTATATCGATCCCTTAACTTGGGTCCCAAATGATCACCCATACAATACCATTGTAACAATTAAAAAAAACTCCTTAAATCGACCATTTAAAGTCGATCCCATGGTCAGTCGATTTAAAGAGTTTTTACTGTATGTTCTTCTTTACTGCTGGGGGAATCTGGAACCCCTTAGATCCCATCATGGTGAGAACACACTACCCGACATTCTGACTGCCTACGCCATTACCGGGGAATGGGTATGTCGTAGCGGAGGTTTGACTGGTCTGTCATGGATCTCACAGTGAATCTGGAATGCTGTACATCGGGGATCGGGGATCAGCTAGTGTATGTATGTACGTGAAGCAAAAAGCATGTTAGTATTGTTACCTGCCTTCAACAGACAACGCGATATCGAAATCAATGTTGTCCTGATATAACAGGTCTCCTGTCATCGGAGGGATAATCAAATGAAACAAAGACAGGTGTACATTGAACAATTGTCTGCACATGGCAGGTGCTCGCCGGTCGCCAGATTCATTTAAAATTCCATAGTCTGATGGTTTTGAGTTTCCGTCATTTACTGAGATAAATATAGTAGGTTGATCGTTATAATCCACCTTACTTTAGTTTGAAGTAACTTTTATTTTAAATGGCTACCCTTTGAGATATTTGAAGTGCAAACATGTCAAATTAATTTTGGCAAGCATGCCAAAACTCTGACAGCGTAGGCTTCTGCAGTAACATCATTTATTAAATTGCCTCAGTATTGCTTTCTATGTGGTGACACATCGATAGTAAGTGGACCGTTATTTATGTTAGATATTTAGAATCAAATCTAGATAATTGTTTTGTTTTTGACAATTTGACGTTTTCATCGACAGGCGCTACTGTATCTGTTATGGCACTTCACATAGACAACAGTGCAGCTCCTAATCTAGTCACTTCAGGTCTATATACTGCGAATGCCATAAGCGTTTGTGTAAGTCGTACCCACTATCCTAAATACTGCACAGTGTACGCCGATCATTAGAAAGGTGAGTGCACAGGTGCTACGAGTTGCTATGCAAACCACTATAACTGTAAGCACACAATCCCAAGTTCTTCAAGCATCTTACAGATCGGGGAAAAAATCACTGGATGGTCGGCGGCCATCTCCTAAATCTGCTAACACCAACCATATGACATCTCCTAAATCTGCTAATCCGGCACATATAACAAAGGCTACGCACGATTTAGGAATGACTCGCGGCAGTGGATCCTGAATATGCACCATCAATGCCGAGCTCCACGCTAACTCAGATTTATGTTCCAGACTAGTATCTTCTTGGGAATCTGGAGGTCTTCCCTGTGATCCGCACATGCGCAGATGTGTGCAGTCAGTCGCCGAGCGTCATGCCGTCCAGGCCTCGGCACGGGGTTAATGCAAAGTGATATATCACAGTGTTGTTTTACGTCCTAGCAACATCTAAGGCGATATCAGGATGGGTACCGACTTGTGACAGTGCACACTCATGGTGACTTTATAGTGCCGCACCACTGGGAGACTAGGCCACCAACACCATGACCTGATATCCCACTCAGTCACAGTATCCTGACACTGAGCCAACCAGTCTCGGCACTGGGTCAATGCCAGGTGATATCATAGTAGAGATGGCAGGATATTGGGTTAGTTTGTTGGTTTTACGTCCTAACAACATCTAAGGTCATATTAGGATGGATTTCAACTTGTGCCAACTCGTTCTGACAACGAGTTTATAGTGGTGTCCCATTGGGGTACCATATTGTTGGCACCTTGACCTAATATCAAACTTAATCACATTAGATCGTGACATTGCGCTAATCAGGTAGGTAGCCATAATATCAATATTTTTAAATCGTTGGTTTGACTCAGCCAGGGTTCTAGTCCCACCTATGGCCATGCAGAAAGCGGTGCTCCACTCATTTGACTGCTGAGCATTGGTATTTCATGCTGCACATTTCGTAGTTCAGGTATGGCCCAATGCTCAGGTATGGCCCTATGCAGTGCAACACTTCATGATAGCTGCATTACCGGGCTTTCACTGAGAAAACTTTTAGATTTATTGTTGGGCATTTAAACTTAACAAAAGGTGCAAACGTTGCCGCCAGCGCAGCACATCCACAGTACTGCCCCCCTCACACACATATATTATAGCCCCCTCCCCCCACCACACCCACAGTACCTCCCTCCCCACAGAACCATCCCCCCGCCTCCGCCGCACCCAACACACAGTATGGTGGTTCTGCTTTGACGTTGTAAAATGGTGGGTCTCAATTACAGACGCCCGCTTCTCTCATGCTGGTGTCAACTGTCTTGTCATAAATAATATAATAATACCTGCATTTCATTTGAGATATATTAGAGTGCTACCTAAGTATTTAATCGTGATACAAGGTCGGTCTATGACGTAAGTGAAACCGTATTATAGTAATCTCCAATTCACGTTGAGTGCTGGCGGTATGTGTGTTGTCGTTCATCACTCACTTCTAGTACTGGTTGTACACATTTCTGCCCCCTAAGTCAGTTCGGCTACGAGTACGAATTATGTAACTGCTACACACAACAATATGTTGCTTTTGTCTATAGCGTGGATTCGTGTGGCATACAGCACACTAGATAAAGGATTCACCCGGTACTCGCAGTACACGGGTGAAAACCAGCCTTATATAAAAATGGTCGAAAAATCGGGCTAATGAAATGAGTCTTTATGCGAGCCTAATTTCACAATCTAAGAAGCAACATTTATTCTTTGTATATGTCTTCATATTTCCCCGCTACCTTTGAGTTGAAAAATATAATAAAATATTTAGTTTAATAAGATTTAAAAGTGAAATCGATGGCGTTCTAGCACCACCATCTTGGCTTTTTGCATTCTCGCCCATTTCACCAACTCTGTACCTATATATGTAGCCATTTGATCCTGGAACCACAGTTTCTAGTTCCTGTCCCATACTAAAGCTATTTTCGCCCGTATTTACACTACTTTGTCGTTCACCCGTGTACTAGAAGGGTGAATCTTTTATCTAACAGCACACGTACTGCTCAACATGGGGCGTCAGGGTGGTGATGTGGGGGGGGGGGGGCGGCACGTCGAACAAATAGTGTTTACACACACTACGGTTCATGTGTTTTTTTCTACTCCACAATTCTAAGCAAATATATATATATATACATTTCCTCGCCGTGAATATGGCCTATGCTGCCGACACGGCTAAAAATAAAAGCAACCACTAATCAATCAATCAATCAATCATCACTGTATGGATACATATCGCAAGCCAGCGATTGGATACAAATACAATGCGAGAATGCATAGATAATAAATGCTACTTAGTTAATAAATAATAATCGCAAGCTACAACTACGTCCATTTATATTCGCATAATAGATTTTACATCTTAATACTAGTAACAGGCATACATAACACCTCATTTAATGAGTATTTCCAAATGACCGATAATAGATCAATAATTTGGGTTCGATCAATAAGATCAATAGACGCCTTAGTTCTCATGTTCACCACCCAACATTTCCGAGTCTTATTTATGGAACTATGCACACGCCACCCAGTACACCTATGGGGGACTGTCGAGCCTCACATTGATTTTACTAGTTTTACATCGCATTAGCCAAGATATATTGCAAACTAATGTCCTCTTCCCCTTCTTCATTCACCTATGTTGGGTGCCCAGTCATGTGGGTATCCCAGGACATGAGAGAGCAGATCAAGCGGCCACTCGAGCCCTGACTGCTCCTTTGGAACACTGTCATATTCCCCACTCTGATCTGAAACCTACCATTCAAAAATACATCGGAAACCTATGGCAGATCGAATGGGATGAACACCCAAACAAAAAACTCCATAGAATTACCCCCTCCATGAACGGACTGCCGCAGAGTCGCCTGGAAGGGCGACACAACCAGGTTGTTTTAACAAGATGCCGTATTGGCCACTCGTGGCTAACACATGTTTTTCTGCTCAAGGGGGACCCTCCCCCTGAATGTATTGGATGTCAGTCCCCACTGACATTGAAACACACTTGATTAAACTGTGTGGATTTCATGGCCCTGCGCCAACAATTTTATACTGTAAACAGCATGCATGACCTTTTTACTAAAGTAAAACAAGAAAACATTTTAGCCTTTTTGAGGGCAGCTGGTATATACCATCTCATATAGGTTTTTAAACAAATTTCATCGGTGAGTAGTACTATAATTTACAATTTTATTTAGCTTGACCAGAAACTATATGATTGTGAGTTTACAAAATTCATGAGTGCTCATTGACACAAAATTGATATTATGCTTTTACATGTAAAAGCGATGGTTTGAACAAAAACAAAAATTTCTCGCCATGAATATGGCCTATGCTGCCGACACGGCGTAAAGCAACCACCAATCAATCAATCAATCCCCTTCTTTTTAATCCCGATGTTGACTATTATATATATGGATCACTCTCCTGAAAAGTGGCCAGAAGTGTCACATGGAGAGTTAAAATCTAATATTTGAATTTTTAACATTTTTTAGTTGCAAATGAAAGCTGGAAATCTCCCCTTAATGGTGCAGTCACACTACGACGCTTCTCTCCGGCATGCCGCCAGCGCACAAAATAACTTCTACGCGTCGAGAAACGTCCAACTTTTCGGCGGTTTGGCGGAAAAGATCGGCGTCAGGGCAGCGTGTGAGTAACGCGCGGCCAACGGGTGTCGACGCTTTGGGGGGAAAAAAAAAAAGTCTGTGTCTCTGTCTGTGTCTCTGTCTGTGTCTGTGTGTGTGTCTCTGTGTCTGTGTGTGTCTGTGTGTGTGTCTCTGTCTATGACTCTGTCTGTGTCTCTGTCTGTGTCTCTGTCTGTGTCTCCGTCTGTCTGTGTCTGTGTCTGTCTGTGTCTGTCTCTGTGCCTCTGTCTCTCTCTCTCTGAGACACAGAGACACACACACAGACACACACAGAGACACATAGACACACACATATACACATAGACACACACATACACAGAGACACACACAGAGACACAAATACACACACAAACACAGATACACATACACACAGACACACATAGACACACACAGAGACACACGCAGACACACACAGACACAGATACACAGACAGAGACACAGACACAGAGACACAGACAGAGACACAGACAGAGACACATACAGAGACACAGACAGATACACATACATAGACACAGATGGAGACACAGACAGATACACAGACAGAGACAGAGACAGAGACAGAGATACATACAGAGACACATACAGAGACATACACAGAGACACAGACAGAGACACAGACACAGACACAGACACAGACACACAGACACACAGAGACACACACACAGACACAGATAGAGACACATACAGAGACACAGACAGAGACACACACACAGACACACACACAGACAGAGACACAGACAGAGACACAGACACAGAGACACAGACAGAGACACAGACAGAGACACAGACATACAGAGACACAGAGACACATACACACAGACAGAGACACAGACACAGACAGAGACACATACAGAGACAGACACAGAGATGCAGACAGAAACACAGACAGAGGCCCAGACACAGAGACAGAGACACAGACAGAGACACAGATACAGACACACAGAGACACACACAGAGACACAGAGACACATAGACATACACACACAGACACAGAGACACACACAGAGACACAGACACACACATAGAGACACAGAGACACACACAGAGACACACACAGAGACACACATACAGTAACGTGCGAGCAACGTCCCTCCAATGCGCTTGTAACGTGTGTCGACGTCCGCCTAACGTCCTCCTAACATCCTTACCCATATATTTGCGTGCGCTGCCGGTCGTTGTTTTTTTTTGACACACTTGAAACCTTGGGCGACCGGCAACGCGCGCCGACGTTGTCCGCCGACCATCAACGTCAAGGATAGTGTACCGACGTGTACCGACGCGCTCATAACGCGCCACCAGCGCTTCCAGACGTTTCATTTATTATCGCCCAAAATCACTACACGTTCCCGTGTCGCCGGCGAGAAGCGTCGTAGTGTGACTCCACCATTACATCGATGTAAAATATAAATTGATAAGATAAAAGAAATAAAGGTGTAGTCCATGATTAAGCGATGCCTTATGGCAGTATACAATGTGTTGCTCAGATGTAACACATATTTAGGACACCACACAGTCTGCTCAATAAAAATCTAAGCAGAATTTAATAATTTCATACTTAGAAGCATATTTATTAATCATGGCATAATATATAGAAATATGTAGTGCTTATATTGATAAAAAAAAAGAAGTAATTCCCATCCATGCTTTATTCACTGAATAATTAGTGTACAATATTTGTGTGTTTTTTGGTACAAAAACACTTCATAACTAAAAGGACTAAAGTTGCACACAGTTTATTTTATTTCCCTTAATTCTTACATCAAATCTGATAATGAATATGAAAAGTATAAGGAAAGAAATAAGTAGAAAGTTTTGTTATTGATGTTTTAAAATCTCATCCCATGCTGACCAGTCTTCAGGAGAGTGACCCATATATATAATTATAGATATATATATATGGGTGTTTGTGAATACATCTAGTGTGCGCGGCGCGAGGGGGTGGGGGTCACCCGTATACAATTACCCGGCCAGCTGGGGAGGAGGGTGGGGGCACTCCACCACGGCTACTATGGAGGAATAATTAATATGTATATGTTCCCCTAACATTCATACTTATATAATGCGTTATACATCATATACATCACACATATATAATGAACCTCTAGCAGCGGCATTGCAATGGGTCCTTTAGAACAGACACTTCCTCACAGAATTTTCCTGAGATGCAAAGGATTAAAAAGCAAAAACACTTCTGAAAAGCATGAACTATTAAATAGCTCTTACACATAATGTTTTTGTTTAGCTGCTTAGGCAATATTTTAAACTTGGAGAATTGTGTGTGGTTGAAGTAATTACTATCTTCTTTAACTTACTCCCTTTTTATTAGTTATTGTGTTGCTTAAACTTAGTTAAAGATTAAATGTTTGTAATAGAATAATGAACTATTCAAGTAAAACATCATTCATTTTGAAATTGAAATATTGTGATTTAGTTTAGTGATCAGTAAGTGTCATTTACTAACTTGAATATCTGCTTACCTTGTTATTTGTTGATCATGGAGTCATGTCCCCACTCCCCGATCCCCAGCCCCCCCCCCCCCTCCTTGAATACACATGCAATATATCTCAGTAGCAACACAAACCAGTATTAATTACCACAACCAGAAAGTATACCCATTATATCTGGTTCGTTGATTGTTGGCGTTGTATGTCCTGGCAACATCTAAGGTAATATCAGGATGGGTACCAACTGGTGACAGTGCATACTCATGGTGACTTTATAGTGCTGCCCACTTGGAAATCAGGCTGCTGACACCATAACCCGATATCCCACTCAGTCACATTATCCTGACACTGAGCTAACCAACCAGTCCTTGCCCTATCATAATAATGCCACGCGCCAGGCTAGGAAGTGACAAGTATCAATTTGATAAGTCATTAGTTTGACTTGACCGGGAACAGAACTCTCGATCTCGCACATGCAAGGCCGGCGCTCTACCGATTCGGAAACCGTGCAAAGTTATAAAACTGTCCCCATTAGATCTACTCACAGTGGCACACATATACCATGATATAGTATAACTATAACATTAACACATAAATGTCTGTGTTGACGTCTCAAGTGTACAAATTACAGTGTCTGCGATAGGAAATGGTCACCTGGCCACTTATTTGATGGCGCCACATAATTAGCACATGGGAGATGGATCATGGCGATTAACTGACCACTAGTCCGACCCACCCTGAGCGCTCGGTCGTCCCTAGCAACGCATCACAAACCCAACCTCTCATACAGTCATAGTCATACGCGACGATAAACACACACGGTCCCCGTGACGCACCCGATACAGATCACGTGGGGGTGGCGGGGGGGGGGGGGGAGTAGCGCGCGTGCCACTGTAGATATATATGTACATAATATAAACCCTACCTGGTTGTGGCTACTTCCCAGGTATGGCGTCTCCAACGTGGTACCTGGCGGCACCTGCTACTAGTGCTAGGGGCTCCCACCTGGCACTACTCCGGGCGTACACGGGAGGCTTCCCCACTCCACACGGGGACCTCGTCCGGGTGTCTCCGGGTGTCTCCAGGGGGGCGTGTATAGGCCTACACCGCGCGCTGAGGGACACGCACTACCCAGTGGGGCAGGCAGCGCGACGAAACGGTGGCGAAAAGGTGTAGGTTAAGATTCACCTGTGTCAGGTGAGTGGTGCGTGACGTCACGAGGCGGTGGTACGGAATGAGCGTTCTCCAGGTAGCTGTATATCTTCGCGCACGTGTAGGGTATAGACACTCCAGTGCAGTATGCCTACTCGCCGTGTGTAGTGTGTGTCGTGTGTGTATACCAGTAATACTAGTAGTAGAGAGAGAGGGGTGCTGGGGCGGCTAGCGGCGACACACACACCAGGCTAAGGGGTTGGGTTGTCCACTCCCACTCCCCCCCAACTCACAAGACGGCCTTGCGCGGCAGGTCACATCCAGAGTTGCTCACAGTGGCCTCCACACGCGCTTCCTTCCCATCATCCCTCTCTCTCTCCTCCTCCTCCTCCTCAAACTGCCTTCCACTTCTGACTGCGCTCTCCTCCTCCGCCCGCGGTGACCGGTTATCCGCCACCTCTGCTGGTGTCAGCGACTGGAACTGCTCAGCACCGGTGCACCTGTGCTACTCCGAGTGGCTTGGCGGAATGGGTTAACGGAAGAGCTCTTCGCAGACCAGTGTATTTATGCTCGGGTATTGTGTACCCTGTGACCTATGTCAGCTGTATGGCGCTGGTTGGTTGGTTGTTGGAGTTGTACGTCCTGGCAACATCTAAGGTCATATCAGGATTGTAGCGCTGGTTGAGGGATGGCTTCATCTCTGATCTTCCAGTCAATTTTATACGTTATAGTTATGGAGAACTATTGAGTTATGACTAATTTACCGCATTTAAAGCTGCATAGTCCGATGAAAACATCAAATTGTCAAAACCAAAATAATTATCTAGATTTGATTCAACATATCAAACTTAGATACTAGTGCACTTATTAAAGATTTGTCGCCACACAGAATGGAATGCTGAGACACATGTTATTACAGAAGCCAATGGTGTCAGAGTTTTGGCGTGCTTGCAAAAAGTAAGCTTGTATGGTTGTACTTCAAATTTCTCCAAAGTTAGCCATTTAACATAAAAGTTACTTCAAACTAAATTAAGGTAGATTATAATGATCAACTAATATATTTATCTCAGAAAATGACAAAAATTCTCAAAACCATCGGACTATGCAACTTTAACGACCGCAGCTACTCGATAAGCACCTATAAATTTATCCAGAAACTCACGGAACATACGTTTAGGTTAAAATCCTGAATACATCGGACGAGATGGTCGAGTGGATAGAGTTTCTGCTTCATATGTAGCAGGTGGTGGGTGCGAACCCTGGGTCGTGTCATCAATACCTGACCACGTCAAACCAAATACTTACAAAGTTGATAATACACGATTTCTGCGATGCATGCGCAGAGCGTAATCCAGACTGGAGGTGTGGGTGACAGAGTCTGTGGAGAGGCAAGTGAGGCTCTGTTAATACTGGCTTCATATTGAGTAACTGACAGTCTTTTCGGCACAAATGTGGATTAATAGAGAAAACAGACTTAACATTTTTTAATCATTTTTGATAATTATAGCTGTATCTTATTTATTGATTGATTGATTGATTGAAAAGCTTGATCATCAGTGTAAAACAACACAGTGACACACTGTCGAACCACAACATGAGTGTTGTTGCCTATCACCAGGTCTCGTACTAGTCGTGGAAATCGTGTATTGTGCCTGCAATGCCTGGCCCTCGCCATTACTAGGACAAACTAATGACTGGGTGGCTCAGTGTCGGGAAAATGTGATTGACTGAGAGATTAGGCCATGTGACTGTACAGTACCCGAGTTGGACAGCACTATATCATTTATGTGACTAACACTGGTCGACATCCAGTGGAGGTGAGGAGGCCACAGGTGGTGCCACCAGTACAGTGTTGAGTCTTACAGAGTATAACAATAATGATAATAATTCCCCTATGTATCTTTATGCTCGCTTAATTCATTATGCGTCACATAATACTTTTAATGTCAAACAGGATTTGCATGCGCTTATTGTTGCAACTGGTAGTTCACTTATGAATGAAGAAAGTGTACTATAAGGCTTGAATCCCAGTGCTCTAGCACTGACAAAAGACATTATTCAATGAATAAATTATATTTTAGTAAAAGGAAATATAAACAAATAAAATAAAAAGCTGTCACCAGACCACACTGAGAGTGAAACAAGCCAGTGACTATTCTGAGATTACCTCAGACGCCTTTTGAGTTTGGGAAAAGAAGAGCATTGAATTGTTTACAAACCGTGTTGAAAACGAAACAGTAAAATACAGCATGTAGTTGCGCTTTAACCAATATGTTTCAACTTATTTTCAGAGAGACGACAAATTGCAACAACAATAATCCATCAGAAGCTCAGTAAGATCAGTCTATCCACTGAAAGTGTAACAATGCAGCTCCGTGACTGGGTACATTTGATGGACATTAAATGAGATCACAGGGCACATACCACGTTGACAAAGGGCAAGCTAGACTTGTTGATTAGGACGACCCCTGCTGGTGCTGTCACCGAATGAGAGCAACTCAGGTGGAACATGAGACACCAGAGGGAGCAGTGAGCTGCTCGCGTCTATTTATAGACTGGCATCACACATCGATAGTTGCAGACACACTTCCTATCCAGACCGCACTTCGTCCACACCTCTCTCTATCTCCTCTCTGCTGGCCAAGCTCCTCCTTGATTATGTGTGAAAAGAGTTCCAGGAGGGGGAGCCCATCAGCATTTCACTTTCTACTCTTACTCTGTCCGTGTCTTTGGCTCACTGGCTGGTCACCATAGAGCAAATAGGCACGGTCCTTTAACTCAACTCTCCTCATTTCTCTTTGCTATACTCTACCCTTTTGTTCTCCCAGGCTTACTTCTCCCCCTGATCAAAGGAGTTGTTTGCTTGGGTGGGGCCCTTTACCTTATCGTTTCTCTTGCGTTGTTCTTGTTGTTGGAACCGCTGGACCCACCTTTTCCCGTCCCTTCCTCCTAAACCCTTGCTGCTGTCGACTGGACCAGAGAGATTCGGGGCTGCCCCAATGCTTTGCCATTTTGAATGTTGTAAAGACATCCCCAGCTTCTACAACCGTCCCACCGAAGATTAATCTTCAACCAAAGATTGGACCAATTTATCAGGGCCTTTCTAAATTGTTGCAGTTCTGCAGCCGGTAACTGTCATAAGGTTATGAACCACCCCAAAAGTAAGCATTGGTAGCTGCACGGTGGATGCTGTTACTGTGTTAGTGTTAGAGAAATGCGCGTCGCTTTAATCTTTCTTAAAATCCACTTTCCTTCCACAGAGAAAAGAAATCTTACCAGAGAAATACAACCTGTCAAATCTCACCAGAGCAATCCATCCTTTTGAATCTTACCAGAGAAATACATTACATGTTAGATTTGTTGCAGGTGGTAAATGCTATTTAATTATAGTGGTGATTTGACAAAGATAAAGCCCCTCTGAGCTAAATTGGGCGGTTGTTTGTTATAGTTTTACGCCCTGGCAACATCTAAGGCCATATTAGGATGGGTGAGCTAAATAAGTAAATAGTTGGATAATTATACACATTGTGTAATGCATACCCTATGGACATTTGTATTTGGATATAGGAAAATATTAGTAGGATATATATTGATTTCAAACATGCGCGGATGTAAAATCATTACCAATCAGTAATGTACATAAAGCTCGACATAAAGCAACATGACATGGTAGGTTGGTTGGTTGTTGGGGTTTTACATCCTGGCAACATATAATGTCATATCAGGACGGGAGACATGGTAGGACTGGTATGGCAAGTAGGAAGGTGACTCAACGCGCGCCCAACTACGGTCACTTGGGGCAACAGGGCAGGCTTGGAGCTGCTGGAAGTGTAGTATTATGTAGAACGTGATGGGAATGGCGCCATGGCTGCAGGGGGGGGGGGTCTCTGTCGGTAAACTAATGAAACTAGGATACATGAGAGCACCTGACCCCCCCCCCCCCCCACACACACACACGCAGGCAGACACACATAGCTACATACACATACCCATTCTGACACACATACACATACTGACACATACACATACTGATTCACACATACATACACACCGGCACATAAACATACACGACTACATATAGACACACACTGACACACACATACTCACACGCACACAGACATACTGACACAGACAGACATCTAGACACAGGTAAAACTACATACATACATAGACACATATGTACACAGTAACTGCACATACAAACACACATGGACACACGGACATAGATATGTGCAGCCAAACATTGACACACATGCACAGACACAGATACATATTCAGACATATACATATACACACACATACATACACCTCCAGACACATGCACACACCTTTAAAAATAAATCATTCACAAATGTGATCTACATAAACTATCACAACTCCAACAGACAGAGGTAGGGGAGCACGCTGCCGACGATCGCCACTCACGGCTGGTGTCCGGCATGCATCATGGTCGGCGTACACTGTGGAGTCTACTGACAGTCGGCTGGTGTCCGGCAGGCATCATGCTCGGCGTACACTGTGGACTCTACTGACAGAGTTGGGTTCAGAATTCATACCCCGCTACGAGTGTACCGACTTCCTGGTTTACAAAGAGTGCAATTTACGTCATCCAAAGTTGTCAACATTTTCATACAGAGTACCACTTTGCCTACCCCTATTGTAAAACTTGTATTCTTTGTACGACCGTGGAAATGTTGAAAACTTCAGATGACCCCCCCCCCCCCGCCCCCAACCCACTACCTCAGTGCAATTCTCCAATTGCAATTCGAGTTGTGGCAAATTGGCAAAATCTTGATGCAAGGATTCCAAAAGACCCCCCCCCCCTAAAAACTAACCCCCCCCAAAAAAAAACAGACCCCCCTCCGCCCAGAAACAAAGAAAAACAACAACAAAAACATCCCAACTGCATCCCCAAATATATTTTCTTTGGATAGTATTAGTAAGAATAAAGTGGTTCCGACAAGTTGCTTACAAAGCTACATTGCCAACACACGATAAAGGTGAACTACCAATCGGCCAACCATTTCGTGATTAGTATTCCACCCAGTGGCCACCTGGTGGTGAGGACTGCTCGGCCGTGGAGGAGTTGGTTGGGTTTTTTTCTTGAAGATTTATACTGCCTATCATGGATAAGTCTGAATAGACTTGTTTTCACCATTATACAGTTTGTCGATAGAAAGTCCGAGTCTACACTTTGACCGACCCAAGAGATTTTTAACCTCCCACACCACATAGACATGGTATGAGAGCAACTGGCCTTTGATAACGCTGTAAGTTATACACAGCGGTGGAAATCCAAATTGGCAGAGATGGGCGGCATGGGGAGTCGAACCACCGACCTTCAGATTAGGAGTCCGACCTGGAAAAAAGTCAGACACTCTAACCACTCCGCCACAGAGAACACGTCCTGGTAACATCTACGGTCATATCAGGACAGCTACCGACTTGTGACATTGCGCAATCATGGTGCCTTTATAGTGCTGCCCCACTGGGAAGGGAAATGAGGCCACCAGCATCATGACCCAATATCCCACTCAGTCACATTATCCTGACACTGAGCCAACCAGTCCTTGCACTATCCTATTAGTATTAATGCTGAGCAGCAGGCGAGGAAGCGACAAATATAAATTTTAAAGTCATCATTTCGACTCGACTGGGAACAGAACTCCCGACCTTCCGCACGCGAGGCCCGCACTCTGCCAATTAGGAAGACGGCTCATACTAGTCATAGTCATACGCCTGCATATGCCTCTCTTCCCTGTATAGTGGAGGGACGTGTAGAGGGCGTGGTTCTGGGGGCCGGTGTGGCCGTCTCAGCTGCCACAAGGCTGATTTGCCATGCCCAACTTTCACTATTATCTCTGTTTTTAATACTTTCAGAGAAAATTACCCTTAAGTTAAATTAAATACTTCAGATCTTCCTCTTCAATTGCGCATTAATATATTTTTAATCGACTCAGTGAAAGCTTTTAAATTAATTTTGCTAAAATAAATGCTCTGCATAGACATAGCATTGCTGCAGTGTTTACCCTTCGCGGGTGGTAAAATACGGCAATGCTATGTCTATGTGGGGCATTTATTTTTGTAAAATAAGTTTAAAAGCTTTCATTGGATCGATTAAAAATATCTTAATGCGCGATTGAAGAGGAAGATCTGAAGTATTTAATGTAACCTAAGAGCAATTTACGCTGAAAGTATTAAAAACAGAGATTACGGCCTTTGAGACTGGCCCAGTTTTGACGCATGCGCAGACGACGCTGTTGGATTCTGACGCATGCGCAGAAGCGACATTTGGCATATCAGCCTTGTGGCAGCTGAGACGGCCACACCGGGCCTGTACCTACCCGGGAAACTGCCGCTGCGTGGCGCTGCTCACCGGCCTTGAGCCGGAGTTCACACCGTGGCCAGCTGACAATTGAGGCTGCCAACTTCCTTGGTAGGCGCTGGATCATAAAAACAAAGGTGCGGGTCCTAACTGAGACACCACAGGCGGCAACCAGCATTTAGCGGGCACCACTCGGGAACCAGCTCACAGATAAGTTATCTTCGCTGGCGCCTTGCCATCCGGAAGGCCTGACTCAGGAGGCTGTGTACGCCACACCAGCAGCAGCAGTCGCTGACTGAGATGCAGTATCGGGAAACATCAACTTTGAAGATTGCAGATCGGGATCTTGTAGAGGACTAAACACAGGTTATTATGCAGACCATTAACACCTCCATCACACCAAAGTAGTTCTAAAAATGTCTGACCCCGTTCTAAAACGGGCTGTAGTCAGGGTAGAACGTGGCCGCAAGACAATTTTGGGCATGCTCAAAGTTCTGGAGCACCATTCCGTTCTAGCCCATCCATTCTGTTTGTAAAAAGACTGTAAAATGTTGCTACTATGTCCATTCCGTTAGCACACAGTTTGAGCCCGTTCAACAACATTTTCAAGAACGTAGTGAGAACTAGTTTGGTGTGATGGGGGTATAACTGAAGCGTCGACTAGTTACCCCAGAGGTGCAGTACCCGCCAACAGGACGTGGATATCATTGGTTTGCCAACTGTCGACTGCCTTGTGTCGTCCCGTCTCGTTGGTTAAAGCCAATCATAGAGGGACAGGAAGAGTGAGGCATAAAATGGGGAGGAGGAGTAGGGGGAGGAGGAGGAGGAGGAGGGATGGGAGAGTGAGGGGAGAGTGAGGGGGAGGACGAGGGGAAGCGGAACGGAGGGGAGGGGGAACGGGAGGAGGAGGGGAGCGGAGAGCGGGGAGGGGACGGGAGGAGGGGAGGGGAGGGGGAGAGGAGGGGAAGGGGGGGGGGGAGGACGGGGGAGTAGGATGAACAACGGGAGGAGGGGAGGAGGGAGAGCAAGAGGGTCGGAAGAGGGTAAGGAAGGGGAGGAGGAAGGGGGAGGAAGAGGAGAGGAGGAGTTGGTAGGAGGAGGGGGAGGAGGAGGGGAGGAGGAGGATGGTGGAGGAGAAAAAGGGAGGAGGAGGAAGGGGAGGAGAATGGAGAGGAGGGTGGTGGGAGGAAGGAGAGGAATGGGAGGAGGGGGGGAAAGGAGGTGGAGTGGGAGGAGGAGGAGGAGGAGTAGAGAGTGGAAGGAAGCGGAGTGGACTTGAGCTGTTTGAGCGTAGATTTACCACTGTCCCAGAAAACAGTGGAACATGGAATGCACTTGGATCTGTGTTGGTCGGACCTGTCCGGATCTATGCTCGCTGACCCAGTGTCAAGTCGGGCGTACACTAGCCGACAATTTAACTACACAGGATTCACAAAGCAAATATCGACCGTCCGCAATGTCATAACAAATAGCGCACACGGACGTAAATAGGGTCAATGTCAACAGGGGGCGCGCCTGGGTAATCTTCGCGCAGTAGTACTCCGAATCTGATATTGGTATCCCCGCACTTCAAGTTCAAGGGTGTGTCCTGAGGCGGATGGTGGTCGACTCACTTCTCATCTCTTCTCGCTTCTCTCCTCGTCCCCACTTCTCATCTCTCATATCTCTGTGTTACTTCATCCCGCTCATATCACATACTGATGAGAATTCGATGACAATTTATGTAAATTTACAAACAAGTAAGCTACCACGATAAAGTTATAAATGATTGTAATACTGACACTCCACTCCCCCTGTCTTGTTGGTGCTCTATTGTGCTTGTTATGGGGTAAATTATTGGTAATGTAACGCCTCCCCTCCACCACCAGCAAATATACCACCCAGGCAGGCTCATACACTCTATTGCCCAGTTAGTGGGTGTTCGCAACAGAGAGATGGCCATGACGTCATGGGATGGGAAGGATCAGCGCTGACCTCCTGACTCCAATATGGAAAGCCATCAGTGGGGTCTCGGCATCGTGCATATATATAAATATACCGTATATGTCCCAATAGATGCGCACTGCGCGAGTACAGACACAAGGATGCGCATCTATTCAAAGTTAAATAATTTCATGGACTTGTTTTTGTTGTGCTTCTGAAATAAAGTGGGATCGTCTTATTTTATATGCATTCAGTCTGAATATGATCGTAAATTTGTGTGTGCTTTCAATCTTGAAATGGGGTGTGTGCTTAAGTTCTATTGGGTAGCGTGCTTCTATTGGGACATATATGGTATATATATATACTCGTGGTCGGCTACTCGTGGTCGTGGTCTTGTAGAGGAACTCTGTGGCATATATATAGACACACACATATATATGTATATATATATATATATACATATACATATATATAGACACATATATACGATATATATACATATACATATGTGTACATACATTTATATATATATACATACATATATACTAATCTACATGTGTATGCATACATACATACATACATACACATCTACATGTGCATACATACATGTATCCCTGGTTATACTGATAGATTCTGCAGACAAACATGTGTGTCAATGCATGACTGTGTTGTCGCAGTCAGACATGGCATGGGATAAAACCCGCTAACTGTGATATCCTACTCCAGAATTGAACTAAATCAGTTGTGATTTAATGTAATAAGCTAGGATTGCCGAACTTTCAGAAACCCGTCACCAGGTCACACGATGTGGGTAGTGTGGAATCGGCGGGTACCACATTAAAGCGACATAGTCCGATGAAAACATCAAATTTTCAAAACCAAACCATTTATATAGACATAATTCTATGTATTCAACTTTGATACTGGTGCACTTATTAAGCATGTTTTGCTGCATAACAGATCGTAATACGTCAATTTAATAGAACCTGTTACTACTGAAGTCTATATATGGTGCCAGAGTTTTGGCATGCTTGCCAAAATTAATTTGGCATGTTTTGACGTAAAATATCTCCAAAGTTAGCCATTTAAAATATCAATTACTTCAAACTAAACTAAAGTAGGCTATAATGATTAGCATAATGTATTTATCTCAGAAAATGTCAAAAATTCAAAAGCATCGGACTATGCAGCTTTAAGGACTGAAGCTGAGACCCATGCAGCACGCCGGGTCGCAGCTACAGCTTACATTGCGAAAGCTGGGGTTGGTCTGCCTCCCACTGAGTCCCAGTCACATCCGTCACTATAAGTATAACAACTATACTTCAAACTCACGTCGCACCTATAACAACAATATGCCTCCTGGTGACCAAACTTAAGAGGATTATTGACTTACATTTGTTTCTGATGTACATTTCAGTGATATTAAAATGGCAAATATTTTACATGAAATACAATACCACTTTGTGTATCATGGTGTATATTTATTCACCACCTCCCTCACCGTCCGCCACGTCAGCTATAGCTGTGACCCGGCGTGCTGGGCTCCGGTCTCAGTCTTCCCTGAGGGACCAGCGGAACTCGGAACACACGTATAGAGGGGTGTAATGACGTCACAAGACAACTTTCGGTGGCCATATTGGATGACATACAGAAGGCTTGCAACTGCCTACACTGTGCTTATTTACTGATTTGTTGGTTTATTTGTCACTGTTTTGAGCAGTTTGGCCTCAGAAGTTGTGGCTAAATTGCTGTAAGTAAACACATTGGATGTCAACTGCCCAGAACCTCCCATAACACAAGAAAACTCTGTTTTACTGCATCTGCATGGATTCAAAACATGGCTAGGGAGGGTGCTCATAATCCAAGATGGCAGCCTGCTGACCGCTGATTGCTACGTACACTCCCTCTATAAGTGACAACTCCCTCTATAAGTGCACTCCCTCTATAAGTGACAACTATAACATAACCATGGATACATACAATTCCCTGCCTGTACAATATAACCAGATACACTGGCAGTGTGTATGTGTAGATAGCCACTGATAGCAAGAGTTATCGTTTACATACTAATTTTTTTGCAAAATGTGTATATAATGTGTATATGCATATTGTGGACATAATATAAACATATAATGTACAGCTAAACAAAATCATCAGCAGAGAAAAGATTGCCTCCTTCATCTACCAAACTCTCTGACAGCAGCTACACACACACGTCCAATGTGCCACCATACATTCCAAGCACAAATTGGACTCATCATTCATCGACGAGTTCACAACAAATGATGAGTTGCTGTCGTCATCACCACCGATGGACAACCAAAAGAGATGTGTGCACAGTACATACATACCTTAAAGTTATACTTCCTGCAGAACAAACCCGTTAATGTATGCCTTCACCCACGGTATGTGGGTCACCAGGCAATCCCTCCAGGTGTCTCCAGAGCTGATCGTTGGCCTCCTCCAGTGCTGCACCACCCATGCTGTGCACAGTGACTCCCTCCTCCAGGGGGCCGCGACCAAGTACACCCCACCATGTGGGCAGCACTCAGGTCGGGACATCAACACTCGCGCCAGGGTCAGTCACCTGGTCACCTCCACACAGACACGCGGCAGGTGCTCTATGGCCGCTGGGCGGGTTGGGTGGGGTGGGCGGGGGTCAGGTAGGTGACGGCCACTCTCCACACCGGCTGACAGGGCGGCGTAGGATGTAGGAGAACGGGGCTGGAACTCTCTCCTCCGTTATGAGACTGCGCCCAGAGCGGCGTGGGAGTAACGATGGAATGGAAGGGGGTGTGGGTGGGGATGGTGGTGCAAGGGGCAGCGAGGGGCGGGGGAGGCGGGGGTAG
>CM059191.1:38066337-38088721 GCA_030323885.1 Branchipolynoe longqiensis
GAAGGTGGAGACCCATTCGATAGGGGATCCATCTAGGTCGAGGGGGTGAAGTGGTTGAACTCTGAACATGTGCATGATCTTGGTCTTGGTGGGGGGAGATTTTTAGTCCAAGGTCTCGGCAGGCATTTCCTACCAGGTGGAGCACCTGCTCAGCCAGATCCTGTGCGTTGATCGCATGGGAGCAGGTGATTGCGATGTCATCTGCGTAGCAGACTATTGTTGTCTCTGTGATCTCTTGGGGGGCTAGGTCTTGTTTAAGCCTCCTCACGAGAGATGCCATCACTGCATTGAAAAGGAGGGGGCTGAGCACTGCACCCTGGGGGGACACCATTTATTAGTTGGAAGTAGGGAGAAGAGGTGCCTTGGACACGTACCCTGGCTCGCATGTTCTGGAGGTAATATCGGACGTAGGTAATATCGGATATGTGTCAGTACCACATTGTGGTCGATAAACTCAAAGGCTTTTTTGAGGTCAAGGAAGATGACCATTACCGAGGCCATAGGAAATGCTCTCGATGAGGGTGGCAACAGCATGCTGGGTGCCTCGTCCTCCTCGGTAGCCAATGACCTCCTCTGGTAGGCCAGTGGTGGGGTCTTCTGTGACCATCTGGAGATGGGCAAAGACGATTCTTTCACTAACTTTCCCGAGGGATTGGAGAAGGGAGATGGGTCTGACTTCGCCCAGGGTTTTCTTGGGGATGGAGATGATATCAGCATCGTTCCAAGATTGGGGTATTTCCGCGTTGTAGAAGATATTGTTGAGGAGGGGGAGGAGAGTTTCCCTGTTAGTGGCAGATAACTTGGTCCACGCAGTGTTAGGGACGCCGTCGGCTCCTGGTGTTGTCTTCTTTGTGGTGGTGCCTAGGGCGCGGTCGAGCTCAGCCCTGGTCAGCTTGTTGTCAAGATTATGGGTGGACATTGTGGCTATTGATATGTATATGAGGTCGGCTCTCCAGGCGCAGTTCCTGGTGAGCACTTTGTAAAAATATACAGATTTTCGGTTAAGAATTATATATTGGCAGAGAGCATTATTATTCTTGGACGACGGAGTGGGAACAAGGTTATGTAATTTAAAAGCAATAGAATCCCACTCCCATTGTACATGATAATGAGTGATGTGAAATATATGTTATATATGATGCTTAGGGTTAATGAAGAAATGTGTCATGTAAGAAACAGTTAAGGTGATGAAATGTCTCTCTATGTATTCATAAAGAATGCAATCAGAGAAAAAGGACATTTTGAATATATATAGGAAGCAGTGCCTACAGCCCTTGGAACTGGGGTCCCTTGGGTGTTGCACTCAACTCAATTTGGAATATGTGAATTTGGATAGCATCAGACAGAGTATCTGGGGTCCTGCTCTAGAGTAGGTGTGTCTCACTCAAGAGCCAGGAGTAGAGTGATTTCTCTTCAGTGTGTCTGAAGCAGAATCTTGAATAATTAATTAGAATGAGACTTGTGTGGTTAGGATAGGCCAAGGGGGTCAGGTGACTGGACCTCCCCCAGCCAGCCAATCAGACACCCCAACAGCCTGGGTGGGTGACACCCCCCAATAGGGGTGGCTGTCACTCAACCCAGCAGCAGGTGGTGCACACCATGCATATGCAGATTAGCTGGTGGGTCAGCCCAGTGGTCATGGGAGGAGGCTGCAACAGTTACAGATATATAGTATAGTTATACGAGTCTTACCTTGGTACAGATGATGGATAACTGTTGTTTTACCGAGGTATAAGCCTCGGATAGATGTGGGCTAGGGAGAGGTAAGCACGTCCGGTACCAGCAAAATCTTAATTATTGAGGATAAAAATGACTTTCAAACAATGGATACTATTACTTTACCGAAAAGGTACACCAACGGAATAGATGTGGCAGGGTGTGGCGGGAGGGCCCTAGCCCACATCTATCCGAGGCTTATACCTCGGTAAAACAACAGTTATCCATCATCTGTACCAAGGTAAGACTCGTATAACTATACTATTTTACCTCGGTAAACAGCCTCAGGCTAGCCTCAGGCTAGGGAGACCTTTACATAATTCATTTTTATCCTTAATATCATTCTTTCTTATTATTATAACATTCTAAATTTTTGTTCTCACCTATTCTTGTTAGTTGGCGAGAAGACGCTTTGCAACGCCGGTAGGCTTTTCTAGTCGTTTATTATAATGTTTTGCAAACGACTTAGCCGTCTTCCAGCCTGCATGCGCTAGTATTCTTTTCACAGAAATACCAAGCACCCGTGCCTTGGAGACCATGGCTCCTCTAGTTGAGTGGGAAGAGTATTTACTCGTATCCACTCCAGCCAATTTCAACACCGTAATTGTCCATCTGGCAAGTGTGTCTCGTGAAATCGCCTTATGTGGCTTTATAAAGCTCACTAATAGTTGTTGTGATGCACGTAAATCCTTTGTCTTGTATATATAAGCCCGTATGGCCGACACAACACATAATTTCCGATCATTCGGAAAACAGTCTAAGTGAACCGTTGATAAAGGGTCACCTAACGTGTTCGATTTAAGCAATTTTTCTAAATCAAACGTAGCTTGTTCCTTGTCTATTTCTAATCCAGTTAAGGATAAAGCAACAATCGTCTGTCCTCTGTGTCCGGTTACTAACAATAACAGGACCGCGACCTTAAAACCTAACTGTTTTATATCTAACCACGAGTTGTGAGGCCAAGCCTGAAACAACTTAAATACTATAGAAACATCCCAAAACCGACTATACTTTGGTTTTGGAGGATTCCTTTGATAAATTGAACGAAGTAAATAACAAATAACATAATGTTTTCCAACTGTTTCGCCATCAATTCTAGGTAATATAATTGATAACGCACACCTCGCCGCATTAATCGATCCAAAGGAAAGTCCTTCATCCTCTAGAGAACGAAGAAACCGAGCTACTTGTGAAATCTTTGGATTTGTTGGCTTAACTTTCATTAACAAACAATGTACACCCCATTTCTTTAAATAGGTTGTATACATTTTGACAGTTCCTGGCCTCCAGGCATCCGATACTATCCTATCCTCAGTAATTCTGTCCAATCCAAATTGCTGTAGCTGCTTCCTTAGAAAAGGAATGCCAATAGGGGCGTCGTTGACACGTCGCCGTGAACCACTAGCGGTCCGTGGTGCGTCAGATTCCCGAGTTTTCTTGGGAATCGTATACGATCTTTTGCCAGTTGTGAAACTGCTGGCAGCCAAGGTTGCGTGTCCCAATCGGGCACCACCAGTATCGCATGTGTCCCTTCCAAGCCGATTTTTCTCACTACTCGGCTGATAATGCTAAATGGTGGGAAAATATAAAAATAATTATTTTCCCAGGTAATAGCAAACGCATCTACTTTCCAAGCATCCGGTTCAGGATGCCAAGAAACATAACAGGGTAACTTGTTATTATTTCGTGATGCAAATAAGTCAACTTCAGGTGTACCCCATTTTTCACAAACGAAGTTAAACAAAGGTGTAGAGAGAGACCACTCTAAATGGTCATGGAAATTTCTACTTTTATAATCTGCAAGTGTATTTTGTGACCCTGGAATATGCGCTACAGTCAGCCAGACTTGTTGAGCCTGTGCCCAGTTCCAAATCAGTTTAGATAACTGATTGCAAGACTTTGATTTGGTTCCACCCATGTTACGAATATATGCCATGGCAGTAGTATTATCAGTTAGTATTCTAACCTGTGATTTATTTATCTTTACTAAACTACGTAAGCCCAGATAAATAGCACGCAATTCTAGTGCATTAATATAGTCTGATTTTTCATCATCAAGCCATCTACCTCCTGTTGTGACCCCATCTCGATGAGCTCCCCAACCTTCTAACGAAGCATCAGTAGTAATTACTGTATTAGGTTCCGCCATGCGGATTGGATTTGGTGAACTTGCTATATGTTGCATCCACCATCCAATATCCTGTAACCCTTCTTGCGAAATAAACATCTTTCGCTCAAAATTGCCTTTAGTTCGTGTTAACGCTAAATTTTTATCTATTTCTAGCGACTTAATATGGGCCTTCCCATATAACACAGCAGGTGCATATGAGGTCATTATGCCAATAAGAACAGCAACCTGTCTAATTTTTGGCTTTGATAACTTAATAAGCTGAGTCGCTGTAGTCATAAACTTAATTAGTTTTTGTTCTGTTATCGACACTGTAAGGGACTGTGTATCCAGAATAAACCCTAAACATTTGAGTTGTTTTGTTGGTTTAAACACTGACTTTTGTTGATGTACATAAAACCCCAATTTAGTGAGTAATGCACATAAATCTAAAACTGCATTCACACAACCAATTTGTGTTGATGCTATAATAAAAGAATCATCTATGTATGGAAACATTATGTGACCCTTCCTCGCCATTACCGAGAAAACAGGTTTAAGCAATTTAGTAAATAAACGTGGCGCACAAGCTAAGCCATTCGGCAATGCAGGTAAACTCATAGAGTTGGTTATCCCAAATAAATCGAAGAAATTTTCGGTATTGTTCCATTATGGGAAGCGTATAATATGCATCCTGTAAATCAACACTTAGCCATCCACGCATCTGGTGTAATCAGATCTCGTGCCGTATCTAGAGAGAACATTTTAAAATGTCGATATTCCACCCTTTTATTAAGGATTGTTAAATCCAGGATCATTCGAACATCACCATTAGGCTTCGGTCTCGAGAAAATGTTTGAAATAAACTGTCCTGAACAGTGTGTCACTTTTTGTATAATTCCTTTCTCAAAGAATTTATGTACCTGTTTAGTTAGTGCGTCTCGTTCAACTGGTTGAATGTTATATGGAAAAGGTATTATACTTTGTACAGGAATTTGTGTAAAGGGAATGTGAACACCCCTAACTATTTCTATAATTTCTTGGTCACTAGTAATTTTGTGCCACTCAGAAATATGATTACTAATATTACCAGCCACAAAGTTGCTTACAGTTTGTGTGTTTTTAGAGGCTGCAGGGACTTGTAAAGTTTGTGTTTGGACCTCTACTTGGACCCGCCCCTGGGGAAAGGTCTCGACGAGTTGAACCCTCGACCTATTGGCCGTGCGGTGTTGTCGGTCCAGCCTGGGCGAGCGCCCCGGCCCCGAAACCCTTGACCGAAGTTTGAACTCGGTCTGGTTCCTCTGGTGAACCGTCGTGGACGAAAATCCCCTCGTGACTTTTTGAAACGAGGAGCTTCCTGTTTCTTCTTGCCATCCATGTTTTTGCCACTCTTGGCTGCAGTCTCTACCTCTTTATAGAGGTATTGTAGTTGACCGCCAAACATCTTGGTGTTATCTAAAGGTTTCCCTTTAATCGGCTCTGGAGCAAGATAAAGCGTAAACTCCTTCCCCTCATTATCGGTAACCTTCTTAGAGCGAGCCACTTCTTTGCCAGCATCTGTGCAAACTGACTTGAAGACATTTTCATATCTTCGAAACGACAGGTAATTACCTGCCGCCGCTAGCACTGCAATGCCTTTGTCCATTGTCTTAGCCAAAGACGAGAACTTATTTTCACTCTGCATCCTATTAGCCACAGGAACAATAGCTGTTAGGGTAGCCAACACTGCCTTATGCACTGTGTGCAACACATCCTCAAACTTCTTACGGTCATCCGTCATATTGACATCCCGATCCATTTCTTTAATGATGGAGTTGGGAACACCCTTTATGCCTGTTAACTCATCTCCTAACTTGGAGATAACCTCCGCCGGTTTGAACGTGCGAAAATGACCATTCACGGTCTCGCGCATAAGCGTAGTGGTTTTAACCCGCTTAGCCTTTGGCTTCTCCACCTTCTTAGCCACTTTAGTGCCAATGTCCGCATAGACCCCTTCATATATGGTGTCTGAGTCTGATTCCGTAGAAGTAGACTCAGTGGACGACTCAGAAGAAGAATATTTCCTCTTCCTCTTCTTCTTTTTGGACTTAGTCTTCCGCTTTTTGCGCAAACCAGTCTCTGCCCGCTCCTTGGTGAATTCATCACCCGAAGAAATCACCTGTTTCTTCTTCTTCCTCCGTTTAGGAGAAGGAGGAGGAGGAGCCTTAAGCTCCACCGCCGAGTCTGTGTCCAAGAAATCCTCAAATGAATCCTCTTGGACACTCGGCCTACGCCGCTTCCGAGACACAGGCGATTTGGCAGTCAAGATGTGGCTTTCCAATCTTGCAAAGCGAGCCTCCCAATCTGGAGGCGCAGGCACATCAGGCACTGCGTCCTCGTCCGGGTCGGAGAGGATATGCGCCCGGGGCTGTGTCGACGGCCCTGCCGACAACACGGGTGAGGAGTCGTACTCCTCGTCCACTCCACTCGGAACACGCCCCTCGGCTGCTGCTGCACCGCGCTTACTCCGCTTCGTGGCCATCGGGAGCTGAAACAAAAATTTTTGGTCAGTCCCGGTATATATATATGTCACAATATGGTTGTTTCAAACTCATTTGGACATCTATTGGTGTTAAAGAACGTGTTTATACCGTTATAACACAGGCGTAATAAGCTAAATTTGTGCGTGGGTTGTGGGTCAAGCCCAAACCTTACGCGGGGTCGGGACCAGTGTATCGGCCCGCCCATCCCTCTGTTCCGCACACTTCTCCCACCTGTGACTACTACGTCAACAAGTTGGAGAAAATGCTACGAAACTCGGAGAAACGCCTGAAAAAGTTTTGTCTAGGGGAGTCTATAAAAGAAACCCAGGAGCATCTCCAACATTACTCTCTATTAGAGTACGAGAGAATTTCCACATGAGATAGGGCGAAACCCACATCTCTACCCATAGTCACACGGTGACCCGGGTGTTGACATAACCGCTAATGACCGGTTTGGTTCCTTCGAGAAACCCACTCGAGTGTTCTATCCTTGGTTGTTTATAACCAAATAACTCGTCCAAATTGGACCAACGAAAGTCTAAACTTTCCATAATGATGCTCTAATGCATCATAATTAAGCTAACCACAGTTTTTATTATACTTACTGTGTATTTGCTTGTATGTAGACTAATTTTGCCGGAGCAACCCAACGACACGTTATCCAGTCGTGAGTTGTATATGCTAATTGCTGGTACCGGACGTGCTTACCTCTCCCTAGCCTGAGGCTAGCCTGAGGCTGTTTACCGAGGTAAAATATATATATATATAGAAGTAATGTAATGAAACATAGTGTGGACAACAGGTAGGGAGTGAAGGTGATAGGTCACAGGTAGGTGGACAGGGGTTGATGCCAATAAAGCACAACTTTTCACTGTTCATCTGTGTGACTTTTTGTCCTTTCTCTTTTAAGTACTGGTTCCAGAGTTTGTTATATTGATTTAGAACGATTGCATCACAGGTGAAATGAAGGGGAAGAGTTTTGTAGTATTATCTGGTGTTCATGACTGCCGAACCCAGTGATATTATAGCTTGCTGTGTGTGCTGGAATCCCGCTCTAGGCGACCCCCCCCCCCCCCCACACACACACACACACTATTGTTGAGGGTTTTACTGGTCCCATGTAGTCGGCCCCGTCTTCGAGCTGCTCTGGGTGGTTCGGGGACCAGTCGGTCTGGGGTCACGTCCGGGGTCACGACCGGGGTTAATCAAACTCAGTCGGCTGTGACTGATACCCGTGTATCTATGCCTGATACCCCGCAGCCCCAGGGTCAGCAGCAAGGCACGCACGCCACAAGAAACACCCTGCTGTTCTCAGCTCGGCTTACACGTTGGAATTTGTCACGAAGAGCTTTAATGTGATATGCAGGGAAGTGCATCGGTAATGGGAAACTGTGGTGGAGATTGAACCGTAATGACGGGAGGGTGGGGAGAACACTGACACGGCAGGCTGGAGCCCGATGACCTGCTGCAGTTGGAGAAGGAGATACGAAGGAAGTACGTAGGCGGGCATCGCAAGGTCATGGTCAAGGTCATTCCTATCGCCAGAACGACGTGAACAATGGTGAATTAGGCCTGGGAGACCAGATGTCGGAGGCTTAGACTTAGGTGTGATACTTTTCAGTGATAGCTCCTTGAACCCTGAACAACTCTGCAGCAACTTGTTCTAGCTTTACGTAAAGGTTGAGCTATCTGCTATCTGGGTCTGAGCCTCTGCCATTTTCTGAGATAAATACATTACAATGGTCGTTATAAACTCATTTACTTCATTTTGAAATCACCTTTATTTTAAATTATTAATTTATTACTATCATGAGGCCATTATCTGAGATGAATTAATTAGATTGATCTTACTTATTGGGGTTTTACACCCGAGCTACATCTAAAGTCACATCCGGGCGGGTGCCGACGTCTGGCAGTACGAGGGCATGGATACTATATAGTGCTGCCCCTGCAGGTACCGTCACGCGGTGTCGGCCGGCCCTATCCGCGGGTAGACAAGGCGACAAGTGTCGACTGTGTAAGCCTTTGACTTGGTCTGGCCGATAAGCCACGAGCCCAGATATATCATGAAGAAAGAAACAAATACATAACTACCCTCTGTAGCTGCTGCCAGTCCTCAGGGACCCGCCGACTGCCCACTTGTCCGCTAGGTGGCGCCCCGCCGGACACTTCCGGTGAGTGATGAGCGGGCCCCCTCCGTGGCGCGGGACGGGGTCACTGACCCGCCATTCTGGGTCACCGGCTTCAAAGGACGCCCTAATGTTGTTTGGCGACACGGTCACGGGAAGCTCAGAGAGGGAGGGTAGGGTAGGGTAGGGTAGGGTAGGGTAGGGTAGGGTCGGGTAGGGGAGGGGGGGGAGGGGAGGGGAAGGGAGGGGAGGGGAGGGGGAGGGGAGGGGAGGGGAGGAGGGGAGGGGAGGGGAGGGGAGGGGAGGGGAGGG
Organism: Branchipolynoe longqiensis; assembly: GCA_030323885.1. Lineage (NCBI taxonomy): Eukaryota > Metazoa > Annelida > Polychaeta > Phyllodocida > Polynoidae > Branchipolynoe > Branchipolynoe longqiensis. The sequence continues at coordinate 38,075,124 of CM059191.1, forward strand.
GAGGGGAGGGAGGGGAGGGGGAAGGGAGGGGAGGGGGAAGGGAGGAGGGGAGGGGATGGGGAGGGATGGGAGAGGGGGAGGGGTGGAGGGGGATGGGGAGGAGGGGAGGGATGGGGAGGATGGGGAAGGGATGGGGAGGAGGGTGTGTGGGGAGGAGGGGGATGGGGAGGAGGGGGAGGGGAGGGGGAGGAGGGGGAGGGGAGGGGAGAAGGAGGGAGATGGTGGGGCATGATTTCTGCCCGTGGTGGTGGGAACGGGTGAAGGGTGTGTGTGGGGGGAGGGTAAGGTGTTTTTGTGGGGTTTTGTTTTTGTGGGGTTTTGTCGGGCGGAAGGCGTGTGTGACTTGACAGGAGTGAGGGGAGACGGTAACAAGAAGGTGGAGGTGAGTGGGCGATGTGTCCGTCCTGGATGAGGGGACAGGGGTGTCAGCAGTGTCAGCAGTGTCAGGGGTGGCTCTGCCAGGGGTAAAGGGGTGTCAGGGTAAAGGGACAGTTATGTGATTGGGGTGTCAGGGTAAAAGGACAGTTATGTGATTGGGTGTCAGGGTTAAGGGACAGTTATGTGATTGGGGTGTCAGGGTTAAGGGACCGTTATGTGATTGGGGTGTCAGGGTAAAGGGACAGTTATGTGATTGGGGTGTCAGGGTTAAGGGACAGTTATGTGATTGGGGTGTCAGGGTTAAGGGACAGTTATGTGATTGGGGTGTCAGGGTTAAGGGACAGTTATGTGATTAGGGTGTAAGGGTTAAGGGACAGTTATGTGATTGGGGTGTCAGGGTAAAGGGACAGTTATGTGATTGGGGTGTCAGGGTTCAGGGACAGTTACGTGATTGGGGTGTCAGGGATGAGAGGACATTGTGCCGACGAACAGCGGACCAGTGTTTGGGAAGGAGTCAGGAGGAGGGTGTGTCAGGGTGTGGGACTTGTCAAGGAAGGCGGTGTCAGGGTTGGGGGAGAGGGGCCAAGGGTGAGGGACCGGGGAGATCAGTGAGAGGGGCCGGGACTGGTGTGTGTGAGAAGGGTTGGGGGATGGCGTGTTCGGGTGGGCTTGGACACGTCGGTTGATGTGTGTGTGGTGTGTGTGTGTGGGGGGGGGGGGGGTCAATATTAGAACTAAGCAGGCCTGGACACGAGTCGCAGTGACGGCCCGGTACGGCTTGGAGCGTACAACGAGCTGGTTCCTGTAGCGCCTCCCGCACCACTGCTACAAATCGAACCACCTCATTTACCACGCATTCCTCACGTGAATCATAAACTGTTCACGTTCTACAATAGTACACACGTAAGCTGCATTGCACTTATAGTAGAACTGCCAACAAGAGCCAGTTGATACCTTTGTGGAGAAAACTGGTTAAATATGATGGTGAACGTGACTGAATCGACTTGAACCAGCAGTCGGAAAGTCTGCGGGCCAAACCTGAGAGCGAAGCCGACATGAGCGAGAACGGACGAGATCCGACCAGATTTGACGAGATATCTCGCCGAGACCTGACGAGACCCGACGAGTTCTGACGAGACGGGACGAGATCTGACGAGACGGGAGCGCTTCACTCAAGCACGAGATGACGGATGAGCGGCACAACCACGGGGCGGATCACGTGTCACTGACGGCAGTGACGTCACTGATTCGGCCACGCCCAGATCAGTGACGTCGGCAATCTTCAAAGCGCCTGGAGGTCATCCCTCCGCCCTCCTTCTCCCCTCTCCCTCCTCCCCCACCCTCATTTCCCCCTCCCCCGTCCCCTCTCCCACCCCTGCCACCAAGTACTTAATCTGCTCATGGGTGTAGTTGTCCCAATCAGTTATCATATCCAACATGGCGGCTTATCTTCATTTACAAGCAGCGCGGGTCATCAAAGGGTAAGGTTCTCTGCGCTACTGCTCACACGTGGCTGCGGGGTGTGTGGCTCTGAGGGGGGTGGGGGGGTGGTGGTGGGGGGGTGGGGGGGGTGGGGGGGGGGGGGGGGGGGGGGGGGGGGGGGGGGGGGGGGGGGGTGGGGTGGGGGGGGGGGGGACCCAGTGTAGTTGATTGTGGCCGGCTGGGGTTCAACAAGTTTCTCCCGGCTGACGGCCGCACGCTCCGGGCTTCATTCATCGGCCGACTCTTCCCCCTTTACTTGTCTAATCTTAGCCGTCACAGATTTCTGTTATCAGTTTCCTTTTCCAGTTGTTCATGATTAGATACACCGCGTGTAGCCCCCCCCCCTCTTCTTCCCTTCCCCCCCCCCTCCCCCCCACACAGAGACAGAGGCAGAAACAGAGACACAGACACAGACAGAGACACAGACACAGACAGAGACACAGACAGAGACAGAAGTCAAACTGGCGTTGGAAACCCACTGTGGGCACGTTTGACTGGTTCGCTTCTTTGGATTGTATAGATGCCTTTCAATGTTTGTAAACATTGTGTATGCACGCGCAGCTCGGCTGCAGAACGAAGGCACACTGCCACTGAGTTTGCCCGTACGCGCAGTGTAAAACGTTTATTTTATTCAAAATTAATAGAAATGCAGAAGCCTAACCATATAAATCTAATATAATCTATTCGTTAAATATGTTTTCTATATGTGTACCATGCGGTTTGTCTCTAGGTGGTGTCTTTTTAGAGATATTTCACTTTTTCTGAAAGAAGATTGCTCACGGCCATTGACAATGCACTGAGTTTGCCGGTACGCGCAGTACAAAACATTTATTTTATTCAAAATTAATAGAAATCCAGAACCCTACCCTTATAAATTTAATAATCTGTTTGTTAAGCATGTTATCTGTTTGTGTGCGAAACGGTTTGTTTCTAGGTAGTGTGATTTTAGAGATATTTCACTTTTTCTGTAAGAAGATTGATTACGACCATTGACAATGCACTGAGTTTGCTGACTAGCCAGCGAAGGGTAAACACTGCATTGATTTGTGCTGCAGCAATGCTATGTCTATGCAGAGCATTTATTTTAGCAAAATTAATTTAAAAGCTTTCACTGAGTCGATTAAAAATATATTATGCGCGATTGAAGAGGAAGATCTGAAGTATTTAATTTAACTGAAGGGCAATTTTCTCTGAAAGTATTAAAAACAGATAATAGTGAAAGTTGGGATATTCTGAGCTCATAGCCATTGAGTTTGCAGTGACCGAATGTTGTCCTGCAGCCAAGCAGCGCGCGCACTGACCTACTGACGTCATATGAAATTGGTCAATAGACCTTCTGGTGGCGCTATAGTGCTGCCCAATCGATACACCGTGCTGCTGACACCAGGACATGCACATACACACACCAGCAGCAGCACCACCACCACTACCACCACAAGCAGCACCACCATACCCCAGCCGCCACACCCCATCCATCACCTCCGCACCTGCGCGAAGAGCTTTGCTTGTTGTTGTTTTACTTCCTAACAAGATCTAAGGTCATATCAGGCCGGGCGATGAGCCGTGTCACGTGCCGGAAATAGAGCATCAGTAGCAGCGCCCTCTGCTTGTAGCCGTCAGAACCAAACAAACCCCTGTAAATCCAAACACCCCAGTAGTGGAGACGAGGGTCCCGCCACCAGACAGCCACCAGACAGTCACCAGACAGCCACCAGACAGCCACCAGACAGTCACCAGACAGCCACCAGACAGCCACCAGACATCCACCAGGCATCCACCAGACAACCACTAGGCATCCACCAGACAGCCACCAAGCATCCACCAGACATCCACCAGACATCCACCAGACAGCAACCAGACATCCACCATACATCCACCAGACAGCCAACATACAGCCACCAGAGATCCACCATACATCCACCAGACCGCCAACATACATCCACCAGACAACCAACATACAGCCACAAGACAGCCACCATACATCCACTAGGCATCCACCAGACAGCCACGAAGCATCCACCAGACAGCCACCAGACAACCACCAGACAGCCACCAGACAGCCAACAGACATCCACCAGACAGCCACAAGACAGCCACCATACATCCACTAGGCATCCACCAGACAGCCACGAAGCATCCACCAGACAGCCACCAGACAGCCACCAGACAGCCACCAGACAGCCACCAGACATCCACCAGACAACCAACAGACAGCCACAAGACAACCACCATACATCCACTAGGCATCCACCAGACAGCCACGAAGCATCCACCAGACATCCACCAGACATCCACCAGACATCCACCATACATCCACCAGACAGCCAACCTACAGCCACCAGACAACCACCAGGCTGCCACCAGACATCCACCAGACAACCACCAAGATAGCCACCAGGAAAGCTACCAGAGAGCCACCAGACAACCAACAGGCAGCCACCGGACAACCACCAGACAACCACCAGACAGCCACCATGACAGCCACCAGACAACCACCACACAACCACCAGGCAGCCACCAGACAATCACCAGTCAGCCACCAGACAACCACCAGGACAGCCACCAGGCAGCCACCAGACAACCAACACACATCCACCAGGCAGCCCCCAGACAACCACCAGACAGCCACCAGACAACCACGGGGCAGCCACCAGACAACTACCAGACATCCACCAGACAACCACCAAACAGCCACCAGGCAGCCACCAGACATCCACAAGGCAGCCACCAGACAGCCACCATGAAAGCCACCAGACAGACACCAGACAGCCACCAGACAACTACCAGACAGCAGCTTCAGTAACTCAGAACTCAGACAGACAACACGCTGGTCACAGCTTCAGTAACTCAGAACTCAGACAGATAACACACCGGTCACAGCTTCAGTAACTCAGAACTCAGACAGATAACACGCCGGTCGCAGCTTCAGTGACTCAGAACTCAGACAGACAACACGCCGGTCGCAGCTTCAGTGACTCAGAACTCAGACAGACAACACGCCGGTCGCAGCTTCAGTAACTCACAGAGACAACACACCGGTCACAGCTTCAGTAACTCGGAACTCAGACAGACAACACGCAGGTCACAGCTTCAGTAACTTGGAACTCAGACAGACAACACGCCGGTCACAGCTTCAGTGACTCGGAACTCAGACTAACAACACACCGGTCACAGCTTCAGTAACTCAGAACTCAGACAGACAACATGCCGGTCACAGCTTCAGTAACTCAGAACTCAGACAGACAACACGCCGGTCACAGCTTCAGTAACTCAGAACTCAGACAGACAACACGCAGGTCACAGCTTCAGTAACTCAGAACTCAGACAGACAACATGCCAGTCACAGCTTCAGTAACTCAGAACTCAGACAGACAACACACCAATCACAGCTTCAGTAACTCGGAACTCAGACAGAGAACACACCGGTCACAGCTTCAGTGACTCAGAACTCAGACAGACAACACGCCGTGCACAGCTTCAGTGACTCAGAACTCAGACAGACAACACACCGGTCACAGCTTCAGTAACTCACACAGACAATGCACCGGTCACAGCTTCAGTAACTCGGAACTCAGACAGACAACACGCAGGTCGCAGCTTCAGTAACCCGGAACACACCTGTTGTGACTAACTGTTTGTCCGAGTTTCATGTCCTGGCAACATCTAAGGTCAGATCAGGATGGAGACTGACTTGCGCCAGTGCACACTTATGGCGACTTTATTGTGCTGGGAGATCAGGCCACCAGCACCATAACCTAATTTCCCTGTCAGTCACATTATCCTGATACTGAGCTAACCTTCCCATATCCTAGTAATGCTGAGGGCCAGGCTAGGTAGTGACAAATATAAATTTTATAAGAAACTTGACTCGATCGGGAATCGAACTGCCGACCTTCCGCATGGGAAGCCTGCGCTGTACGGATTCGGCACCTGTTGTGAAGGTGCTTGTGTCGGCTGGGCGTGTGCAGGTTTGTAATTCTATAGTAGCGTCGCCCGGGGCACCTGGGGGGTGGGGCCGGGGGGTGGGGGGGTGATTAAATGGGACAATGACATTTACCTCCACCATAGAACACCGTCTCAAGTCCAATTCCCTTATAGTGCAATTCTAAGTACAGTGCGAACCTGCACATCGGTCACCCAGATATAGCGGCCAACACTGCATTGCATCCTATTTCTCCCTGTCTAACAGTACTGGCAAAAGGGCCACTCGGCTGCTATGTGGACAGTAACCGACTGCCATCTAACGAGATGTGTGTCGCTTTATTGTCCTGCTCTTTCCTGCAGTCATCACAGGTTCCTCCAGTCTGCAGCGCGGCTTGTTAACTTACTCATTTAATTGCTTCTTATTTAATTAAATGTCGCCATTTCCTGTGTTACCCGATACAAATCAAAGTGCAAATAAAACTTATATTAAGCTCTCGGGCAACATGACACTGACCGCTCCATGGGCGAGGTTTGTTTGGGTGTTACATCCTGGCAACATGTAAGGGCATATCAGGACGGGTACCGACTTGCGACGACTTTATAGTGCTGCCCCACTGGAAAACCAGGCCATCAGCACCATGAACCGATTGCCCATCCATCACAATGTATAACTTATACTGACTTAGTGAGTCCTTACAGTATCCTAGTAATCTGGTAATGCGAAACGCCGCGCGAGGCAGCGACAAGTAACAATGTTGTAGGTTATTGGTTTGACTCGGCTTGGATTCGAACTCCCGACCTTTCACACGGGAAGCCGCCGCGTCCGGTTGCAATAAGAGATGTTGCTAATATAGATAAGATGTTACCATGGCAACAGATTGATCTATATTACTATATTGCAGTATATCCAACGGCGACATCAAAACCGACAAACTGGTGTTGATAACGGCGCATAGCCCGACCTACCATCTTCCTTGTGCCTAGACTAGTTCAAGTAGTTGGCTCGGTGTCAGGCAGCCTGGACTGCCAGTGGAACAGTACTATAAAGTTGCCTTGAGGCATACATCGATGTACGTTAGACGTACCTTGTTCACTTCGTTGACCTACATTAAAGACAGTGGAAATGTACAGTCCGCATACTGACAACGTAGTCTAATGTACATCTAACATACATCCAACATAGTCTAACATAGTCTAACATATGTCTAACGTATGTCTAACATACGTTTAGCATTTCTCCACCATGTCTTGACGTATGCAACATATGAGACGTAGTTCTGGCAATCAAATAACGTATATAACGTTCACTACCGTTCTGCGAAGTACCATGAGTGTAATTTGAGCATTTTTCGCCGGGAGGCACGTTATCCATACGTTGGCCATACGCTATGTATACGGTATGTATACATCTAACTTTGCCCCCCGTGCTGAAAAGTTTGACGCATTTCGATGTAAAGAAGTGATTTTACGTGTTCGACATGCGCTTGCGAGATGCGTCGTAATGTGACAGCCCCTTTAGCATCAACATGCATACCTACACGTTACACATCACTTAAGAACAGAAATGCATACCTACACGTTACACACCATTTAAGAACAGAAATGCATACCTACACGTTGCACACCATGTAAGAACAGAAATGCATACCTACACGGTACACACCATTTAAGAACAGAAATGCATACCTACACGTTGCACACCATATAAGAACAGAAATGCATACCTACACGTTACACATCACTTAAGAACAGAAATGCATACCTACACGTTACACACCATTTAAGAACAGAAATGCATACCTACACGTTGCACACCATGTAAGAACAGAAATGCATACCTACACGGTACACACCATTTAAGAACAGAAATGCATACCTACACGTTGCACACCATATAAGAACAGAGTGTCGGCAACAGTTTCAATCTTACATCAATGGCAGCCGCACCGACGGATCTGAATTGGGCGATTCAACGGGTAACCAACCCTGCCAGATGACGGAGGCGGGGAAGTAGGGCACCAGTCGGGGGGTGGGGGATGGGGGGGGGGGAGGTATCGGGGTGTGAGATGTGGGGTGAGAGCATTAAAGGATGGTGCAACATATAGGCCTACAACTGAAAGTTGCATGAAAAAGTTCATACTTTTAAAAGACAAATACTTACTTAAAATATACTTAGATGTGATCCGACAGACCGACGCTTATTAAGCACTCTGTATTGCATAGAAGGAATATAACGTCAATCTAATGGAAGCTGTCAGTTGTCACTACGCAAACCTATCTTATTGAACACTTCGTATTGCATAGAAGGACTATAAATTATACAATAGTATTGTAGGCTTTTATCACACTTAGTGTGGGTATTTGTACACTTTTACTGCAGTATTAATGATCTAGTTATTCCATGATTTCATCTATCAGCATTAGTGTGTAAATATACTACAATAGTATTGTAGGCTTTTATCACACTTAGTGCGGGTATTTGTACACTTTTACTGCAGTATTAATGATCTAGTTATTCCATGATTTCATCTATCAGCATTAGTGTGTAAATATACTACAATAGTATTGTAGGCTTTTATCACACTTAGTGCGGGTATTTGTACACTTTTACTGCAGTATTAATGATCTAGTTATTCCATGATTTCATCTATCAGCATTAGTGTGTAAATATACTACAATAGTATTGTAGGCTTTTATCACACTTAGTGCGGGTATTTGTACACTTTTACTGCAGTATTAATGTTTGATTACTACCTTAATTCTGATATCCGAAAACTTCTGAATTTAGAAACACAACTGGCCCCGGAGATTTCAGATAAGAGATTATAGGCCTGTACAGATGTTATGCATGGTTGTACAGTGGATTGTAGTGCAGTAAACAGCCGGTGGCGGCGCTAGTATCCGACATCCCGCAGGCAGCAGTGGGCGCCCGCAATGGTGGTTCGGTCGTGTTATTTATATTCGCATAATACATTACACAGCATATATATATATATATATATCACTCCTGGGTGGATGGAAGAACCACTGGACACTCTCTAATAATGGGTCTCATCGCTTTCAGGCAACGAGCTACATTGACTGGTGGGCGTACAGAGAGTCGAGGTAGTCAATTTGGTTAGGACCCGAACCCAGGAATGGCAACAAGTGTGGGTTCGAATTTTGCACCAGGCGCAATATTTCACACTCATCGATAATATAATATAATTAATTGAAGATGTTTGCAGGCAGAGTGAGGAAGTGTGGGATGACTGACGAATGTGACCAATAATACGAACAACCCTGCAGTAGATCACTGAGGGTGGAGTACAGGAGATGATGAGGTAGAAAAACTGCTTAATTATACTTGTATAATGCTTATACAATACATGTGTGCATATATAACTGGGGTGGATGATCGAATGGGTTGTTCTCGTTCTGCAGGTCGTGGGTTCAAATCACACGAGTCAACCAATGACTTACCAATGGCTACTTGTCGCTTCTTCCTATCCTGGTGCTCGCCATTATTAGGACAGAAGAAGGAGTGCAATGAGCAAAACCATGTTTTCCCCCATTGAAATTTCTGTGTGCAATGTACATTCGTATATTAGTACACGCGGGAGGTCGGAAGTTCGGTCCCGGCCGAGTCAAACCAATGACATAAAATTGATACTTTTCACTCACTACCTAGCCTGCCGCTCGACATTAATAGGATAGGGGAAGGACTGGTTAGCTCAGTATCAGGATAATGTGACTGAATGTGATATCAAGTCATGGTGCTGGTGGCCTGGTCTCCTAGTGTGGGCAGCACTATAAGTATAATGTCGCCATGAGTGCGCACTGTCACAAGTCGGTACCCGTCCCGATATGACCTTAGATGTTGCTCGGACATAAAACTACACCAACAAATTATATTACAAGTCACACGAACAAAAGGACACGGGCCTGTGCAAGCCGCCTGTTGACACTGAATTCAGGAGCCCGCCCGCCCCCCCCCCCCCGCCCCCTCCCCCGCCCCTCCCGGGGCTCAATGTTGATATTAGATTTACACACTCGCCTCCCACTCGGCGCTTTAGAACAGTCTGAAAAGTCGCTGTTATTGAAGCTGCCGACAAAACGCCCCGCCCGACGCGCCACCTACCTGGCAACCCGAGAAGCACGAGTAAATTAACTTCCGCCAAAACTCACCTGAGAACAAAGAAACATCCAATAAAGCCGCCAAATAAAAGCCACGTCAACAAAACCGGCAAACTGCAGCTCACAGCGGCAACAGGCAGGTCGACCACTCGGCAAGAGCTTTAATTTGATACAGTCATCGGGGTGTGAGGGGCGGCCGGGTGAGGTGTCGGCGTGGTTGGACTTGTGGCACTCCGTCCGTGCGTGTGCGTGTGTGTGTGTGTCTTGTGCGTGTGTGTGCCTTGTGTGTGTGTGTCTTGTGCGCGTGTGTGTCTTGTGTGTGTCTTGTGTGGGTCTGTGTGTGTGTGGGGGGGGGGGTGCTTTTAATAAGCCGACCACAGTGCCCGACCAAACACAACCCGGGCCATTGTGGCCGAGTATTGTCGGGTTGATTTGAAACCCGATACCTTCTGATCACCAATACCAATAACAACGTGGCATTCACAGTCAAAGTCAGGATGCACAGAGAAGACTCACCCACGAACAGCCTTACAAGCGGGCGGCTGGGAGGGGAGGGAGGGGAGGGGAGGGGAGGGGGAGGGGAGGCGAGGGAGGCGAGGGGAGGGGAGCGGAAGGGGAGGGGAGGGGAGGGGAGATGAAGGGGGAGGGGGGAGGGGTGGGGTGGGGATGGGATGGGAGGGATGGATGGGATGGGATGGGATGGGATGGATGGATGGGAGGGGATGGGAAGGGAGGGGAGAAAGGGGAGGGAATGGGAGGGGAGGAGGAGAGGGGAAGGGGAGGGGTGGGAAGGCGAGGGGAGGGGAAAAGAGAGAGGGGATGGAAGGTGAGAGGGGAGGCTAGGGGAGGGGGAGGCGAGGGGACGGGAGGAAGGGAGTGGAAGGGAGGAGACGGGAGGGGAAGGGGGAGGAGAGAGGCGATACGAGGGGAGGGGAGGGAAGGGGCGGGGAGCGGAGAGGAGTGGAGGGGAGGGGAGGGGAGGGGGTAGAAAGAGGGGACTGGAAGGGGATGAGAGAGGGGAGGGAAGGGGGAGCGGAGGGGTAAGGGAGAGGGGAGGGGGGGAGGGAGAGGGAAGAGGGGAGGGGAAGGGGAGCGGAGGAGGCGAGCGGAGGGGAGGAGGGGGGGGGGAGGGGAAGAGGGGGAGGGGCGCGTGTGGAGAGAAGAGGGAGAGGGGAGGGGAGAGGGAGAGGAATGAAGAGAGGGCTGTGTGGAGAGGAGTGGAGTTGTTTGTTGTTTTACGTCCTAGCAACATCTAAGTTCATATCAGGGCGGGTACCGACTTGTGGCAGTGCACACTCGTGATGACTTTATAGTGCTGCCCCACTGGTCAATCAGGCCACCAGCACCATGACCCCATATCTCACTCAGTCACATTATCCTGAAACTGAGCCAACCAGTCCTTACCCTATCCTATCAATGCGGAATGCTAGGCTAGGAAGTGACAAGTATTAATTTTAAAGTCATTGGTTTGACTCGACCGGGAACCGAACTCCCGACCTTCCGCACGCGATGCCTGCGCTCTACCGATTAGGCTACCGCGCCCGGTACGGCCAGTGGGGAGTGGAGAGATGAGGGAGAGGGGTCTGTGTGGAGAGTGTGTGTAGAGGTGTGTGTGGTGAGGTGTGTGTGGTGAGGTGTGTGTGGTGAGGTGTGTGTGGTGAGGTGTGTTGTGAGGTGTGTTTGGAGAGGTGTGTGTGTGGAGAGGTGCGTGTGGAGAGGTGTGTGTGGAGAGGTGTGTGTGGATAGGTGTGTCTGGTGAGATGTGTGTGGTGAGGTGTGGGTGGTGAGGTGTGTGTGGTGAGGTGTGTGTGAGGTGTGTGTGGAGAGGTGTGTGGAGAGGTGTGTGTGGAGAGGTGTGTGTGGAGAGGTGTGTGTGTGTGTGGAGAGGGGTGTGTGGAGAGGTATGTGTGGATAGGTGTGTGTGGTGAAATGTGGGTGGTGAGGGGTGTGGTGAGGTGTGTGTGGTGAGGTATGTGTGGTGAGGTGTGTGTGGTGAGGTGTGTGTGCTAAGGTGTGTGTGCTGAGGTGTGAAGGTGTGTGTGGAGGTATGTGTGTAGAGGTGTGTATGGAGGTGTGTGTGTGGAGGTGTGTGTGTGGAGGTATGTGCTGAGGTGTGTGTTGAGGTGTGTGTGGAGGTGTGTGTGGTGATGTGTGTGTGGTGATGTGTGTGTGGTTGTGTGTGGCGAGGTGTGTGTTGTGAGGTGTGTGTGGTGTGTGTGGTGAGGTGTGTGTGGAAGGAGAGGTGTGTGGGAGGAGGTGTGTGAAGGTGTGTGTAGTGTATGGAAAGGGTGTGTGGAGGTGTCTGTCAAAAGGGTGTGGTGTGGAGGTGTGTGTGTGTGGAGAGGTGGTGAGGTGAGGTGTGTGTGGAGAGGTGTGTGTGGTGAGATCTGTTTGGAGAGGTGTGTGTGGTGATGCATGTCTGGTGAGATGTGTGTGGCGAGGTGTGTGTGGTGAGGTGTGTGTGGCGAGGTGTGGGTGGTGATGTGTGTGTGGAGAGGTGGGTGTGTGTGGTGTGGTGTGTGTGGTGAGGTGTGTAGTGAGGTGTGGTGAGGTGCAGAGGGCGGTGTGTGTGTGTGTGAGGAGGCGGTGCAGAGGGTGGTGTGTGGAGGTGGAGGTGCTGCAGAGGGTGGTGTGTGTGGAGGTGGTGCAGAGGGCGCTGTGTGTGTGTGGAGGTGGTGCAGAGGGTGGTGTGTGTGTGAGGAGGTGGTGCAGAGGGTGGTGTGTGTGAGGAGGTGGTGCAGAGGGCGGTGTGTGTGGAGGTGGTGCAGAGGGTGGTGTGTGGAGGTGGAGGTGGTGCAGAGGGCGCTGTATGTGTGTGGAGGTAGTGCAGAGGGTGGTGTGTGTGTGGAGGTGGTGCAGAGGGTGGTGTGTGTGGTGAGGAGGTAGTGGAGAGTGTGGTGTGTGTGGGGTGGTGCAGAGGGCAGTGTGTGTGTGGAGGTGGTGAGAGGGTGGTGTGTGTGGAGGATGTGGTGGAGGGTGTGTATGGAGGTATGCAGAGGGTGGTGTGTGTGTGTGGAGGTGGTGCAGAGGGGTGGTGTGTGTGGAGGTGGTGCAGAGGGCAGTGTGTGTGTGGAGGTGGTGCAGAGGGTGGTGTGTGTGGAGGTGGTGCAGAGGGTGGTGTGTGTGTGGAGGTGGTGCAGAGGGTGGTGTGTATGTGGAGGTGGTACAGAGGGTGGTGTGTGTGGAGGTGGTGCAGAGGGTGGTGTGTGTGTGGAGGTGGTGCAGAGGGTGGTGTGTGTGGAGGTGGTGCAGAGGGTGGTGTGTGAGGAGGTGGTGCAGAGGGCCGTGTGTGTGTGGAGGTGGTGCAGAGGGGGTGTGTGTGTGTGGAGGTGGTGCAGAGGGTGGTGTGTGGAGGTGGTGCAGAGGGCAGTGTGTGTGTGTGGAGGTGGTGCAGCGGGCGGCGTGTGTGTGGAGGTGGTGCAGATGGTGGTGCGTGGGAGGTGGTGCAGAGGGTGGTGTGTGTGTGAGGAGGTGGTGCAGAGGGTGGTGTGTGGAGGTGGTGCAGAGGGCAGTGTGTGTGGAGGTGGTGCAGAGGGCAGTGTGTGTGTGGAGGTGGTGCAGAGGGCGGTGTGTGTGTGGAGGTGGTGCAGAGGGCAGTGAGTGTGGAGGTGGTGCAGAGGGTGGTGTGTGTGGGGAGGTGGTGCAGAGGGCGGTGTGTGTGTGGAGGTGGTGCAGAGGGTGGTGTGTGTGGAGGTGGT
>CM059191.1:38089220-38110206 GCA_030323885.1 Branchipolynoe longqiensis
AGGGGCAGGGTTAGTGCAAGGGTTGGAAGGAGAGAGGAGGGAAGGGGTGTTAATGGGGTGAGTGGGAAGGACGCGGGTGGGTGCCGGGGGAGTGCGGTGGTGAGGGGATGGGCGAAGGAAGTGTGTATGTATGTGTGTATATGTATACAGTAAAACCTCTCTAACGAACCACCTCCACAGATCGACCACTCCCCTATATCGATCGCTATATTTAGGTCCCATCAATACCATTGTAACCATATTCTAACTCCCTAAACCGATCACCTCCCTAAATGGACCACTTAATTTCGGCCCCAAGGTCGGTTGATTTAGAGAGGTTTTACTGTATATATGTATTATGTGTATATGTATTATGTGTGTATGTATGTGTGTATGTATATGTATCATGTATGTGTATGCATGTTTGTCTTTATTTAGACATGTATGTATGTAGGCAAGTAATCAATATATATATATATATATATATATATATATATGTATATATATATATATATATATATATATGTTTATAAATACATGTGTGTATATTCATGTATGCATGTTTTTGTGAATTTATACACACGAATCCTTCTGATGGATTATTTGGAATTCTATAAATATATCCACATGAACTTATACAAAATAACATTACCTCTTTTTTTTTTAAACCCTCATTTATGCATTTATGTTGTCCGATGACAGTAATGATTTGTCCAAACCAAAGCTCTTACCTATATTTGATGATTCACATTCAATTTGGATACTGGTGCACTCACGATACTTGTCTTTCCGCATGGTGACAGTACTAAGTCAATTTAATAAAGACACGTCACCGCTGAAGCTTATGCTGTCTGACATTTGGGGTGTGCACACCAAAATTAAATGTTCATGTTTTCGATTCAAATATAACTCCAAAGTTATTACTTTAAAATAAAAGTTACTTCAGACTAATATAAAGTAGTTCATACCGATTAATCCAAGATGTTCCTCTTCAAAAAGAATTTTTTAGAGCATTGTAGAAACTCAAAATCATTGGATTATACACTTATAAATAATGTTCCAGTGGTGCGAATTAAGAGCAGACAGCCAGAGTAACCAGATATTTTATATACAGGAAAACCTCCAACTGACCAACTCCACAGATTGACCTCTCCCGTATATCGTTTCATTTTATTTGGGTCCCAAACGATCGCCCATACAAGCCTAGTGTAACCATAAACAAATTCCCTAAACCGACCACATCCCTAAATGGACCACTCAAAGTCGGTTGCATGGTTGGTCGATTTAGAGAAGTTTTATCATCATCATCATCATGCTGTCGGTCGCGATGCAACAAAGACTGCTTTCATTACTTGACTGCCGCTCTCCATTTAGCTCTCTGCTGTGAGAGTGATGTCCACGAGTCGGTCTTAATGTCTCTCAGCGTCAGGTTTCTCTTGATGGTATCCTTGAAACGGAGACAAGGGCGCCCTCTCTTGCTGTTACCAGAAGACAGTTGAGAGTAGAGAATCTGCTTTGGTAACCTGTCTGACGACATCCTCATGAGGTGTCCAGTCCCCAGAGATTCTTTTTGATCAGAAGATCTTCCATAGAGGGCAGCCCTGTCCGTTCGAGTATTTCCTTATTTGTCATTTTGCCCTTCCAGGTTAGCCTCATGAATGAACGCAGATGTCGCATCATGAAGGCATGCAGCTTTTTCACCTGTCGTCTGTACATTGTCCAGGCCTCGGCTCCATATAGTAGGGTGTATAGTAGGGTGGATATCACGATTACATGGTAGATCTTGCCTTTGACCCATATGGACACATAGTGGTTGTTCCAGAGTCTCTGGCGTAGTCGGCCGAAAGATGCGCTAGCCTTGGCCATCCTCCTCTGTATTTCAGCATCAATGCATCCATCACTTGATATAGTGCTTCCGAGGTTTTATATACATCATTATATATACATGTAAACAGTATTTTCATCGGTGTTTATATATATATACAACGATCAAAATAGCCACGGATAGTGAGTTTTGTTGATTATATCTGACAAATGGTTGGTGAAACAACGCCTGTGTGGTCCACACGTCCCTGCTGGGCGCGTGGACTACGCGCTGCCACGTCATACCAAGCTAGTGTCTGCATTTACCACCAGGGGACGCAAAGATCGGTAGCACTTCTGCTTTTATTTGTGCACTATACAACCTCACCACCACCCCTTCAATAAAGGAAGACTCTAACAATGCACGAAAATCGAGAAAAAAAACTCACAAAAAACAACCATAATTCATAGCAACATTATTGTTAATAATTACTTTGTCAGAACATTTCATTGGTTAGTATCGAAGTACTGGTCCTCTGGGTATAAGTGTCGGCAGTTATCTACACAAATCTTTTTAATGTTGATGATTAATTATAGCCAGTTATTGATATTAAACAGTGGGGGTTGTGTATGAGAATATGGAAAATGTCGGACATATTACATTTAAGGTTTTTGCTTTAGAATGTCATATTTAATTGTTTGTTTTACATTCGCTAAAGCTTTACCAGTGTTTACGGACGCGGTGGCCAAATCGGTAAGAGAGTGGACTTCTCGTGCGGAAGGTTGGGAATTCGAATCGCGGCCGAGTTAAACCAATGACTTACAAGATTGATACGTGTTGCTCGGCATTACTAGGAGAGGGCAAGAATGGGTTAGCTCAGTGTCCGGATAATGTGACTGAGTGATAAATCGGGTCATGGCAAAGGCGTACTGGGACAGCACTATAAAGTCGCCACAAGTGCGCAGTGTCACAAGTCGATCTCCATTCTGATATTGCCTCAGATGTTGCCAGGACCTCAACAAACGATGAGTTAGCAGATGTAAGGGCGGGATAGGTTCGTTAACGCAGGTGCATGGTTAGTTATCATATAAGTTCCTGGAGGGAGCCAGTGTCAGTGGAGTATTATTGGTTGAATATTTTAGCAGTTGGTGGGTTTCCAGGAGTTGTTTGGGCAGAGGAGGGTTGGTTAGTTGGTTGTTGGAGTTTTACGTCCTGGGAACATCTAAGGTCATATCAGGACGGGTACCGACTTGTGACGGTGCGCACTCATGGCAACTTTATAGTGCTGCCCCACTGGAAAATCAGGCCATCAGCAGCATGACCCAATGTCCCACTCAGTCTCATTATCCTTGCCCTATCCTATTAATGCATAGGAAGCGACAAGTATCAATGTTATAAGTCATTTGTTTGACTCGACCGGGAACCGAAATTCCGACCTTCTGCACACGAGGCCCGCGCTCTACCGATTCGGCCACCGCGCCCGGTTGGCGGAGGAGGGATAGAGATGACATGTTGTTAGGACAGGGGAGAGGGGAAAGTCAGGGATCCGGTGTTGCAGTTTCCCAGGGACACCAGTTTGCGAGGGACACATCGCTTCTGCACATGCGTCAAAATCGAACAGCATCGTCACTAACCTTATAAATTTAATATAATGTTTTTGGTAAAGATGTTTTCTATATGTGTACCAAATGATTTGTTTCTAGATGGTGTAATTTGAGAGATATTTGACTTCTTCTGTATTTTCTGTATGAACATTGCTCACGACCATTGACAATGCCTTGAGTTTGACGGTATGCGCAGTGCAAAACATTAGTTTTATTCAAAATTAATAGAATTCAAGAACCCTAACCTTATAAATTTAATATAGTCTTTATGGTAAAGATGTTTTCTATATGTGTACCAAGCGATTTGTTTCTAGATGGTGTAATTTGGGAGATATTTGACTTCTTCTGTATGAAGATTTGCTCACGGCCGTTAACAATGCATTTGAATGGAAGTGTCCCTGGCAAACTGGTGTCCCTCGGAATCCGCATCACCGGCTCTCAGCTAGTTTATGAGGTAACCTCCTATCGTGCACCTTCTGTTCAGTCTTGCTATATCCTGGCCAATAGACTACATCACGGTTCCAGCGGCGCAGTGCATTGTGGGATGCATCAGAGCAAAACAACCCCCCCAAAAGCACATGGCACATGCTAATACACTGGGTGCAGCTATGAAATGTGCTAGTTTCAGCTCATCTCAGCTCTTGTTTGAAACATAGAATACCAACTAAAAAAATATATATAATAAATTCAGATATTAATCTTTTATCCAGCATTGCATTTACATCAATATAATCAGCACATCTTATGCCATGTGCATTTAGATTTAGAAAGATCTAGGCACTCAGACTAGTGTTAGAGCCATAGCCAGAGTACTCAATGCATTGTCAATGGCAGTGAGCAATCTCCATACAGAAAAAGTAAAATATTGATAAAACCACACGACCTAGAGACAAACCGCTTGGAACACATACAGAAAACATGTTTAACAAAAAGATTATATTAAATTGATAAGGTTAGGGTTTTGGATTTCTATTAATTTTGAATAAAACTGATGCTTTTCACTGCGCTTATAGGCAAACTCAATGGCCGTACGCCGTTGCTTTGCTCCCAAGGCCGCTTTCAGCGCTTGCGCAGTCGGAACCGTGATCTAGTTTATTCCCTTTAGGATTTGAAAGCTATTAAGTTCCTCCCCAGTTCCTCTATTATCGCCCTAACTAGCAGCCTCGTTATCGAGAAGGGTCCACAGCGAGGAAAGGAGGAAA
Source organism: Branchipolynoe longqiensis (assembly GCA_030323885.1). Classification (NCBI taxonomy): domain Eukaryota; kingdom Metazoa; phylum Annelida; class Polychaeta; order Phyllodocida; family Polynoidae; genus Branchipolynoe; species Branchipolynoe longqiensis. Next base: position 38,093,810 of record CM059191.1, read on the forward strand.
AACGGGTGACCACTGTCCCATATTGAGCATACCCTTGCAGGAATAGTTTCCCATTCTTTAAGTACTGATATTGTGTGATTTAAACAGAATCCGATGTAGATAAATTAAAAATATCCTTCAAGCACTTTAATCTGTGCAATAGATACATATATGTGTGACTTTGTCCGGACAAGAAACTACTAAAAAAAAATAATGGACGTATTCGACTGGGACCTATCCATAATTTGAGTCAATCAGAGCTGTTCTTTTCGATTGCAAACGGCCAGCAGTTCCGATACGCGCATTTCAAAACTTAGATTTTATTCAAAATTAAAAGAAATACCGTATTTGATTATCACAACTGCGACTCGGGTCACCCGAGTTGCTAGTATCTCAAATGGAACACCGCGACTGTAGTAAAAAAAATACACGCGCAATCATAAAATACTTTGCTGTAGTTATATCGGGGGGTCGGTTCTAAGCATTGCTTACTCATATTATTATTAAATGATATATTTATTATTAAATTCGCTCGGTTTCACCAAAACGATATATGGGTGATAATACAGGCAGATGCGAAAGGATGTCCGGTGAGCCAGTTCCGGTGTCGTATTATCAGCGCCCGGTCATTCTCAGCGACCTGTCATGGCTTCTGCGCATGCGCGGATTTTCGCACGTTGCGGCGATCACTGCTATTTGTTTTGTTTACACTCGGCGATTCGACGCTGATCGAGCTGCTACGTTAATATCGCTTGGAATTTAAGGTTAATTTAATTAAATTTCATTATTTGAGTATGTAATTCTGTTAAATATGATCGCATTCAATAGATTTCGGCCTAATCGGTCCCTGACACTGCCGGGTACCGTGCCTGAGCTTGTAGCCGGCGAGGCCATGGGTCTTTTGCATATGTCTTAAAATCCGCGCATGCGCAGAAGCCACGACAGGCCGCTGAGAATGACCGGGCGCTGAGAATACGACACCGGGCTCAAACGGGTTCAAACGTGGCTGGTTGTCCCGCTCCTTTCAGCGCTGAATATGCTTATGTTGTTATCGGCGCGGTGCTTTTGATCCTATTGTTTGCTCGTCGGTGACTAACCACTGGAAATGCCATCCTACCGTAGCCGGCAGTAACAGTTATGTAGCCAACCACAAAGCAATATGTCATTTTGATTTTGTGAAAAGATACCAGAGCCAAGTCGCGGATACATCACTTCCTGGTTGCTGGGCTAGTCACTGGTTCCCGCGTCGCCATATATTATATAGATGTTTGTCTGAAAATTGGGATAACTACTGGCACTCTACTATTCGGTTTCCCTATATATAGCATTGTTTGCACCACCTCCTGCATAAGACACTATACTACCATTTGCTGCATAGTTTCACTCCTGCATATATCAGGGAAAAGATTTCTTCGCTGCAACTGACGCAGGTGATGGTGCAGTTGCAGGAGATGGCGCCACCTGTTCAGTTTGGCATAACAGGTATAGGATGATGTTTAATTGACTTTCCATTCATTTATTCACATAATGTATTTTACATCATATATATATATATAATATATAGATGGTATCCATCTCTAGGTCTCAGCATAGCCCCTCTTACCGAATGTACTGGACCCGGTGGCCGAATCGTTAGAGTGCAGGCCAGTGAGGGACATCGGGAGTTCGATTTCCGGTCGAGTCAAACCAATGACTTACTAAATTGATACTTGTCACTTCCCAGCTTTGGCGCTCAGCATTAATAGGATAGGGCAAGAACTGGTTAGTTCAGTGTCAGGATAATATGACTCAGTTGGACATTGGGTCATGGTGCTGGTGACCTGATTTCCCAGTGGGGCAGCACTATAATGTTGCCATGAATGTGCACTGTCATAAGTCAATACCCATTCTGATATGACCTTAGATCTTGCCAGGATATAAAACTCCAACAACCAACCATTCTTACCACACATAGGCTAGTTCGCCTGTTTACTGTAGCATACCTTTTAGATCCCGAATATAACTAAAATTAATATCATGGTTTACTTACTACATATAGAAAAAACTAGGAAATGGAACTGAATGGTTGAATCGGTAAAACTAATAGTGTTGGCTGGCTTCTCGTGTGGGGAGATTGTGGATTCCAACACTGGTCAAGTGAAACCAATGACTTACAAAATGTATGATACATGTCGCTTCCTAGCCTGGCACTCGGCATTAATAGGATAGAGCAAGGAATGGTTAGCTCAGTGTCAGGATAATGTGACAGAGTGGGATATTGGATCATGGTGCCGGCAGCCTGATTTTCCAGTGGGGCAACAAAATAAAGTTGTCATGACTGTGCACGGTCACAAGTCGGTACCCGTCCTCATATGACCTTAGATGTTGCCAGGATGTAAAACACCAACAACCAATCAACCATATGCGTATCAATAATTTAATCGGTGATCTGCGCAGATTAAACAAATTACAGTAAAACTACATCGAGCACCCTGGGTGTTCAACAGGTTTGCAAGAAGGCAAGCACTGCACCGTCCTGATATGACCTTAGCTGTTGCCAGGACGTAAAACTCAAACAAACAAACAAACTGTCTCAAGAGGCTCACTTGGAAGTATGAAAACCTATCAGTCAACATTGGGCCTATGTATGGCCAAGAACTGCAACATTGGGTAGAGAGGCTCCGATAAATCAGCCCAATCTGTGGTTGAAGACTTAACTTCGTAGAGGGAGTGTTGTAGAAGCTGGGGACATCTTCACAACGTAGTGACGGCGAGGCGTCAGCGAATCTCTTTGGTCCGGTGTGTAGTTGAGCTGTAGGTGTAGTGTAGTGTAGTGTAGCACTTGAATCCGGTCAGCAGCAGGGGTTTGAGGAAGGCGAGCAAAGGTGGGAGCAGCGGTCGTTCCAGCAACAAGAACAAGACAGAGAAATCGTAAAGGTGAAGGGCCCCACCCAAGAACACAACTACCCTGGTCAGGGGAAGAAGTGTGCCTGGGAGAAATCGAAATGGGCAGAATCTAGGAAAGAGAAATGAGGAGAGTTGAGTCAAAGGACCGTGTCTATTTGCTCTATGGTGACCATCCAGCGAGTCATAGACACGGACAGCGTAAGAGTAGAAAGTGAAATGCCAGCGGGCTCCCCCTCCTGGAACTCTTTTCAGACATATCGAGGAGGAGCATGGCCAGCGGAGAGGTGATAGAGAGAGGTGTGGACAGAGGGTGGTCCGGATAGCAAGTGCTGTTTGCTCTGTCTGCCAAAACCCGGGAGGCAGTCCAAGGCCTGTCCCATGAAATGGATGCAGATAGTACTATTAGTATTAGTAGTTTGCAAAGTTGCCACCGATTATAAAGGAAAGTTTGTTTTATTTAGCGACTCCTCTGGAGCACATTGATTTGTATCATCGTCTATTGGACATCAAACATATGGTAATTCTGAGATATTCTTTTTGAGGAATACCATTGCTGCCATATAGACTACTCTTTCCAATAAGCAGTAAGGGGTCTTTTATATGCACTTTCCCACAAACAGGACAGCACATACAATGGCCATTGATGAAGCAGTTGTGGTCGATTGATTGGAATGGAAAATAGCCCAAACTGCAAATGGGTCCACTGAGCAGGATCGATAGGATGACCCACACCTGCTACACAGATGGACACTCTACCGCCTGAGCTACGTCCCCCCCTCCCCCTATGTGCAGGAGTACAATACTCACTGTACGCATGTGGAGGAGTACATTACTTCCTGTCTGCATGATGCTGTTATTCTGCTATGCTGTTTTGCTGTTATGTCTGAAAACATATAAGCAAAGCCTATCTGTATCCAGCATTTTAGTGAGCACGCCAATATTAATTTAGCAGATTTTCACATCGTAAATTATATTCGCAAAAGGTAGTTTGTAAAAATAAAAGTTACTTCAAAGTAAACTAAAGTGCATTATAATGTTTAAAGTTGCATAGTCGCTGGTTTTAGTGTCTGTTATTTAAAAATAAATTAGGGTATTTTTTATAATCGACGTTACTTTAATTTGAAATATCTCTAAATATAAATAGTTAGCTTTGGAGATACTTGAAGTGAAAAGATACCAAATTAATTGTGGTGTTCATGTTGGAATTCTGACACCACAGGTGTCAGCAGTAACATGCTCTATTAACTTTACTTAGTTTGCCCTTCTACGCAACAGCAAATGCGCCATAAATATACCACTATCTAAGTTGGATATGTAGGATCAAATCTACAGAAGTGTTTTGATTTAGAAAATGTTATGTTTTTATCGGAATAAACAATCAAATTAAAACCATCGTATATTGCCACCTTAAAGTAATCTTACATAGATGGCCATGAATATGCATGTGTTGTTCTTATCTCGTGTAATAGGAGCGCTGTATCAGAGACTGCTGCTTTCAAATGGTTGGTATAGATAAATTAAATATTGTACTGGAGATATAATTTTCCTGAGGAAGTGCCGATTCCACCGTCATTGTATCACTTCCATTGGATCGGAGTTCGAATCCAGGCCGAGTGAACCCAATGACTTAACACATATTTATACTTCTCGCTACCTAGCCTTGTGCTCTGCATTATTAGAATAGGGCCGGGACTGGTTAGCTTAGTGTCAGGATAATGTGACTGAGTAGGAACTCAAGTCATTGTACTGGTGGCCTGGTTTCCCAGTGGGACAGCACTACAAAGTCTCCTTGAGTGTGCACTGTCACAAGTCGGTACCCATCCTGATATTACCTTTGTTGTTGAAGATCTATGCTGCCTATCATGGATAAGCCTGAATAGGCTTGTTTTCACCATTAGACAGTTTGTCGATAGAAAGCCCAAGCCTACACTTTTACCGACCCAAGGGATTTTTAACCTCCCACACCACATAGACATGGTATGAGAGAAACTGGCCTTTGATGATGCTGTAAGTTATACACAGAGGTGGAAATCCAAATTGGCAGAGGTGGGGGCACAGGGAATCAAACCACTGACCTTCAGATTTGGAGTCCGACCTAGAAAAAAGTCAGACACTCTAACCACTCCGCCACAGAGAACACCTTAGATGTTGCCAGGACGTAAAACCACACATAAATACTTGGGGTGTAGGTTCAGGATGATCAAACCCCCTCCTCGGGGGGATGCCAAAGAAATTCACCTTACCACGTTCACTGGTTAAATATTAAAGCTGCATAATCCGATGAAATATCAAATTTTCAAAGCCAATGAATGTATCTAGATTTGATTCAACATGTATAACTGAGACACAGCTTCCTTTATTAAACATTTGTTTCTGCACAGAAGGGAATACTGAGCCAATTTAATAGAACCAGGCGGGATGGCTGAATGAGTTAGAGCGTGTTGGTAGATCGTGGGATTGTGGGATCGTGGGTTCGAACCCTGGTCGAGTCAAACCAATGACTTAAAAATTGATACTCGTCGATTTCTAGCCTGGCACTCAACATTCTTAGGATAGGGCAAGGAGCAATGGAATGAGGAAGACCAATCATCCGCGATTGAAATTTCCCCTGCTTAATCAACTAATGTACAAAAAAACACCCAAAAAAACTGTTACTACAGAAGTCTATGGTGTCAGAGTTCTGACATGCTTGCCAAAACTAATTTGACATGTTTGCACTTCAAATATCTCAAAGGTTTAACCATTTAAAATAAAATTCACTTCAAACTAGAGAAAAGTTGGTAATAGTGGTCACTCTAATATACTTATCTCGTGAAAATGGCAGAAACTCAAAACCATCGCACTAAGCAAATTTCAAAATAAAAATAAAATTAAGCACCACACAGCTACGTACAAGCCTATGATATGTAAATAGAAGTAGACTAGTCTAGTAATAAGAGTAGAACAAAATAAAATACATATATGCCAAGAAAATCCAAAAATACTAACATAGGCTACTAACCATACCAACCAATTATCTATCTGCTACTGAAATGCAAGCAATCAAATAACTTATCAGCAGCTACTGTGTGGTAAGATAACACCAACACATTAACTGGCCAGCATTGAAAACAAGCCGGGCTTATATGCTATGGACAGTATAAATATAGCCTCAATAAAAAAATATAATAAAAAAAGCAGGTACTCTATGATGTCTATCCTACCATATCCTACCATATCTTACCTTACCCTACCCTACCCTACCCTACCCTACCCTACCCTACCCTACCCTACCCTACCCTACCCTACCCTACCCTACCCTACCCGTTGGACCTAACAATCCGCCCAGTGCGCCACCTGTGAGTATTGCCACTAGTCAGCACTGGATGGAATCTTTGATGTGGTGCTAGGTGCGCAACTTGCCCTGGGGAGTATTCGCCTCCGTCTGCTAGTCCCAACACCACCCGACCAGACAGTCAGTCGCCTCCTGTGTTATACAGTGTATAATACAGGTGGCGGTACACACTGTGTTATACAGTGTATACAACCACCTGTACCTGCCTCGCTTTGAAGACGATCACAGCAGCTATAAACAGTAAATAACACGGTGAGCCACAAGGAGGAGGAGGAGGTGGTGGTCGGTGTGGTGGTGGGTGTGGTGGAGGGGGTGGTGGATGGGGTGGTGGAGGGGGTTGGGGTAATGAGTGATGGGCAGGTGGTGGTTGTCATAATTAAACTCTTAAAATTTAAAGGTACATAATCTGATGAAACCTCACAGTTTTCTAAACCAACGGATTTGCCTGCGTTTGATCTTACAGAACCACCTCAGACATTGGTGAACGCATTAAGTATTTATAGCCAGCTGTGTGGTCTACTCTAATGTATGGGGCTGGGACATGGACAATCTCTAAGAAAATGTACAAATGTTTAGCAGCATTTGAGATGTGGACTTATCGAAGGATGATGAAAATATCATGGACAAAGAAGATCACCAACAAAGAAGTTCTCAGAAAAATTAAAAATAAGAAACGCTTGTTTGCCACTATACAGACAAAGAAACTTATTTATTTTGGCCACATCATTCGTCAGAGTTCAATATACCGTACATTGTTGGAAGGGAAGGTGAATGGCAGCAGAGGGAGAGGGAGACCAAGAACATCATGGTTTACAAATATTTCACAGTGGACAGGCTTGAATTATTCACAGTCTATCAGAACAGCACACCATCGGGACAAGTGGAGAACCATTGCATCCAACCCTCGACTAGAGGACAGAACTATTGATTGATTGATGTGTGCAACTGGAAGGTATGTTGAGACGATTCAATAGAAGCCGACACCGCTGCACATTATAACAAGCTTTTCATTTCGGTGTGTTAGCGAAAATTACTTTGCATCTTTTTTCATTTTAAATATCTCCCAAAATTATCCAATTTCAATCCAAGGTACAGTAAACCCTCTCTAAATCAACCGACCATGGGACCGACTTTAAGTGGTTTATTTAGGGAGGTGGTCGGTTTAGAGAGTTCGAATATCCTTACAATGGCATTGCTAGGACCCAAATAAAGCGATCGATATAGGGGAGTGGTCGATCTGTGGAGGTGGTCGGTTAGAGAGGTTTTACTGTACTTCAACCTCAAGCCAAGCAGATGACAGGAACAAACCTAAACATGTTTATCTCAAATAAAATAAAGCACACTCAAAACTACCGACATTATATTTAAATGTTTGCGTCATGACATTTTCACATAACGCCCCCTCTCCCCCAGGCAGTGTAAAGCTACATTGTGTTGACAGCAATGGGCGGGGAAGAATTAGGGTAGCAGAGTAGCCTATTGTGACACTCTATAAAGGACGGTGTCACAAATTCGTGTAAATTGCCCGGGTTTGTTTATGCAAGGTTTAGAATGCCTCCAGGGTGTCTGACACTACTTGAGTGGTGCACGGTGCGATCAGGGCAATAATACATGGTTGTTGGCTTTACGGGTGTCAGTTCTTGGAGGTCCATAGGGTACATCTTAATTAGGTTCTGGTCAGAGAAAATGGAGGTTTAAGAACAAGAATTCTGATACTGTCGATGTCGCAGCTCTTGCAGAATAATAGGATTGAGATTATATATATATATATATACACCGAAATATATATACGCATATATATATTTTACCTCGGTACTACGCCACCGGCTAGCTTCAGGCTAGGGAGAAGGAAGCACGCCAGGAACCAGCAATTAGCATATGGATCTCGCACGGTGAAGACGTGTGTGAGGTGACAGCGGTCTTTACTGACAAATAACTACGCAATTCGCAGTAAGTTGGAGGTTATTTTTCATAGGAGTGGTTATGAAGGCCTGTAGAGTCTTCAGGTGCAAGTTATATTAAATTGGCGAATGTATTAAAGTAATTATTAGCGTTTAACCGACTTGGATGCCGGTACGCTGTTTTTGGGTTCGCCATTTTGTTTATTTCTTGTCGACTTGATTATCGCTATGTCGTAGCGTTGTTTTGAGTTTAAAAAACCCAAGAATACAGGAGGATACGTATTGCTTGTGTATATATGCGTATTACTTCTTAAATTGTCGAATTAATGAGCATCTTATGGTGTTTTTTCGATTTTATGAAATTATTTTATAATGTGTTGACGGTAGTCGGAGGAGCGAGGCCCGTAAGGGGTTTGGAACTGGATTATCGGTTTGCTTCTGCCAGACTAAGTGTAGGAACACTTGTGGAGTGTTTATAGTTATTTCTGATATATATATGCTTTGTTGCTTAATTTATTGAATTATTAGACATCTTGTAGTGTTTTTTCGATAAATTTACGCCGTTTCGGCGTTGTGACGGTAGTTGGAGGAGCGAGGCCCGTAAGGGGTTTGGAACTGTATTATAGGTTTGCTCTTGCCAGGCTAAGTGTATGAAGACTTGGCTTTATTGGTATTTCTTGTGTATATATGTTTTGTTGGATTAATTTATTGAATTATTGTGCATCTCGTGGTGTTTTTGATAAATTAATTCATGCCGATTCGGCATTGTTGATGTGGAACACGTAGAAGGTTCTCGAATTTAGACTCATTGTCTTTTTGGGATTATTTCCGCGGTCTCTGTTATGGATTCGCGTTGGAAATAATCTTGGGTTTCTTTTATAGACTCCCCATAGTTAGGCGTACGCTCCGAGTTTCGTAGCATTTTCTCCAACTTGCTGGCGCAGTAGCCGCAGGGGGGAGAAGTGTACGGAACAGAGAGTGTGGGAGGGTACCGGTTTACTGGTCCCTACCCCTCGTTTGGTTTGGTTCACACCGACCTACGACAAAATTAGCTTATCCACGCCTGTGTAGAAATAGTTCAAAACGGTTTACTACACCACTAGATGCACAATGGTTATTAAATTAATCTTTCGTGACATTTAGTCTATGCGCCATGGCTGTTTGGTAACTCTCGTTCGATTGTTTCCAGATTTCTGATGGCCACGAAGCGCGGTAAGACGGTAGCACCAGCTGCCGCAGAGGGTCGCCCACCGGATGAATCCGATGAGGGGCAGATGTTGCCGGTTCCTCCGTCGCCTCGGCCCGGGACGCATGGTGTGTCGGATCCGGACGACAGTTGTGATTCGGTGGTGTTGCGAGTGCCGCCACCGGATTGGGAAGCCCGGATGGAGATGTTGGAGTTACAGCTTATTAACCGTGACCAGGCTACTTTTCTTAAAAAGAAAAGGTCACCTCCTCCAGAGACTGACTCGGACGAGGAAAGAGTTGGTGGGGAAGAGGAGTTGTCAGGGGATGATGATTCATCTTCGGACCCAATGCGCCGGGTTAAAAAGAAGAAAGTCAAGAAAGCAGTGGTCTCGTCAGGAGACGACTACACAAATGCAAGGAAGAAGGTGGTGAAAAAGAAGACAAAGAAAAGGAAGACTAAGAAAAAGAAGAAGAAGAAAGATTCTTCTTCAGATTCTTCTGATGATTCATCTACAACGGAGTCAGATTCAGAGACTGACCGAGTGGGGTTGTTTGCGAAGAATGGTGGCAAAGTGCGCAAGAAATGCGCTAAAGAAAAAGCTAAGAAAGTCCTTACAACAACCATGATGAGAGAAACTATTAAGGGACACTTTAATACTTTCAAACCGGCCGAAGTGATCACCAGGTTGGGTGTACAGCTGACGGGGATTAAAGGTGTTCCTCTTTCGCAGGTGAAGGAGATGGACAACGAGGTTCATCTGAATGAGGAGAGGAAAAGATTTGAGTTGACTCTTTTCACAGTTCACAAGGCGGTGCTTGGTGCCTTAACAGCGGTTGCTCCAGTGGCCAATCGTATGCAAACTGAGAATAAGTTCTCTTCGCTGGCCAGAACCATGGATAAGGGTCTGGGCATGTTAACGGCTGCTGCTAACTATATTTCGAGTAGACGGTTTGAGAATGTCTTCAAGGCCGTCTGTACCGAGGCTGGTAGGGAGGTAGCCAGGTCCAAGAAAATTGTGGACAACGATGGGAAGGAGTATACTCTTTTCCTTCCTCCCAAGCCGATAAAGGGAAAACCGTTGGACAAAACCAAGATGTTTGGCGGTCAGCTCCAGTATCTCTTCAAAGGAGTGGAGGCTGAAGCAAAGTATGGCAAGAATTTAGACAAAGGTAAGCCGGTGGAACCCAACACTCAGTTTCGTAGAGCTCGAGTGGATTTTCGTCGGCCCCCTGCCAGAGGAGGAAGGTCGGGACCGCCTTTCCAGCCCAGAGGTCGGGGTCAGCGCCAGTCATTCGGCTGGAACGACGGAAATCGACCATTCAGGAGGGAGTTTCCTCCCACCAAGCCGTTCCCCCCTCCAGGGAACAAGTAGATAGGGCTACGCAAATTTCCATGGCTGTCAGTTTTTCCTCAAATCAAAGGAGTAGCAATGAGGATCAGGAGACTGATAGTTCGAAATTGGGACATGCAGTCATGGTTAGTAGGAGTGGCCCCCGGACCCAAGGAACCTATACGATTCCCACAAGGCCGGTGGAAGATTCACGGAGACGTGTAAATAATACACCTCTGGGAATTCCGTTTTTCAACAAGTATTTGCAACAGTTTGGGTTAGATAAGGTTACTCAGGAGAGATTAACTTCCCATGTTTGGAGGAAAGGAACTGTTAAGTTATATTCAAGTTATTTGAAGAAATGGGGGCTTCATTGTTTGCTTATGAAGGTAAAACCAATGAAGCCTACAATTGCACAAGTAATTAGATTTTTAAGGATGCTGGAAGATCAGGGTTTGGGGTTTGGAGCGCTTAATGCAGCAAGATGTGCTTTATCCATTATACTTCCCCGAATTGATGGACAGACAATTGGGAAACACCAAGTGGTTTGTTGGTTTTTGAGATCGGTTTACGAAAGAAACCCTCCAAAGCCAAAATATAATAGGTTTTGGGATGTGTCAATGGTGTTCACACTATTTAAGAGTTGGCCTAGTAATAGGAATTTAGATTTAAAACAGCTAGGATTTAAGCTAGCAGTATTATTGTTGTTAGTCACTGGTCACAGAGGACAGACGATTGTAGCATTGTCATTGGATGGTTTGGAGATAGATCGCAAGGAGGCGACGTTTGATTTACACCAATTGTTAAAGTCAAACCGCACAGGGGATCCATTATCTACAGTGCATTTGAACAGTTTCCCGGATGACAGACAACTGTGTGTAGTCTCTGCCATACGGGTATATTTAGCCAAGACAAAAGTTATTAGGAATTCAAGACAGTTGTTGGTGAGTTTTATTAAACCACACAAAGGTATTTCAAGAGACACTCTGGCACGATGGACCATTATTGTCCTGAAGGCAGCAGGAGTGGACACGGGACGCTATGCTTCCCATTCGACACGAGGAGCCATGGTCTCCAAAGCACGACTGCTAGGGATCTCAGTGAAACGGATCCTGGCACATGCAGGCTGGACGACTGCTAGATCGTTTGCAAAACATTATAACAAACGACTAGAAAAGTCGAGCGGCCTGGCCACACGCTTACTCACCAATTAACAAGACAGGTGAGAAAAGTTAAAAGTATTAATACTAATGAATACTGTATGAAATGTATAAAACTATATATGGTTTTGAATATGAATGAATTAAGGATAAAAATGAAGTTATGTAAAATTCTCCCTAGCCTGAAGCTAGCCTAGGCGTAGTACCGAGGTAAAATAGTATAGTTATACAAATCTTACCTGGGTACAGATGATGGATAACTGTTGTTTTCCCGAGGTACAAGCCTCGGTTAGATGTTGGCTAGGGCCCACCCTCCACACCCTGCCACATCTATCATGTTTGCTTGTACCAAGACGAAAACATTAAAGTATCCATTTGAGTTTAAGATCATTTTTATCCTGAATAAGTAGGTAAAGATTGCTGGTTCCTGGCGTGCTTCCTTCTCCCTAGCCAACATCTAACCGAGGCTTGTACCTCGGGAAAACAACAGTTATCCATCATCTGTACCCAGGTAAGATTCGTATAACTATACTATATATCCCTAAATATATATATATATATATGTATTACTGTATATAGCTGTATATAAACGTATTTAAATCTACATCAATGTATATATATGTACATAAATGTATATCAATGTAAATATATGTATATGAATGTACATGAATGTATATAGTACGTATAATGAATTATGCAGATATAAATAGGCGGAGTATCGTTATTATTATTATTATTATTATTCCATCATGTTACTTCGATATATTATTATTGTCCAATCGTTGACTTGCCCGGATTTGCCCCGGTTGCCCACTACTAGCGCCACCACCGGGCGCTTTCCGCTGCTAATCTGCCCGGCAAGTCACTTCCATTCTAGATTTAAAACATTTACCGGTATGCCTGTTATCTCGCTTGCCCAGACGCTCAATAAAAGTGTCCGACCCAACACTTGTCTCTATCCTTCCTTTCCTTAGGTAGCCATACTTTATATATGTATATGAATGTATATATATATGTATATATATGTATATAAATGTAGAGAAATGTAGATAAATGTATACAAATGTATACAAATGTATACAAATGTACATACATATATTTAAATGTATATATTTCCATATGTGTATATGGATATATAATGTATACATACATATATGCACACATATACAAATATATGGACATATATTGATAGTGATAGTTCTGATACACCCTTTGTCGCATGTAATAAGCACTGTAGTGGTTCCTTCGCCCCCCCCCCCCCGCCCCCCCCGCCCCCCTCTAATGGGCTGGGGCTGGGGGTGACCAGCATGCACCTCACCACCCCCCCACACTCTTCTCAGGGCTGCTTTCGCTACTTGGTCGGAAGCATTTATATACATCTGAAGTGGGCGAGACTGCCAGCTGGTGGCATTCACGGGCGTGCGCCGATTAACCTGTATTCGGAGATACGGGCTACTCGCCATGGCAGACCGCGAATGCCAAACATTCACGGGCGACGGGGTTTTCGGCCGTAAAGCGTTGCTAGGAGACGCGAATAGCGTCTCGCCTGGCAACGAAAGGGGGTCGGGCGTTCGGGGCCAGACCGATCAGACGTACTTTATGACGCTCTGATGTTTTTAGCCGAGTTTTAGGTCTATATTATCGAAATTCTAAAGTTGTTTTACATTGAACATTACGGGAAGGGTTCGAACGATATTCTATACTATGTCCTACCACGAATGTTAGTTTGGCTAAGAATAAACAAAGCCGTGAGCTCTTGGAAAAGTTGATTGGAACGTTCCGTGCATTCTTTACTATCCTCCAGTTTTCTATGGAGTAAACCGCTATGGTCGAATCTAACATTGGAATACTTTATATATATAATTAAGGGCCTTAAGCCTGACTAGGCCTTATGCTGCTACTTAGCCCATCTGCGGGGAGATTAAAATGGACATTAATAGCAGTAACGTACCGATCTTTCAGGCTGAAATAAGACAGTAACGTAGGCTGATTATCAGTGACAGTAGCAGAGACACTAGCGCCTCTGCTTAGTTCTGGATCCATTTAAACATATTAAATACACCGTTCGGCAAGGAGACTAGCCAGTTAGTTGAAACAATACAATACATGCTTTGTACTAAACATATTACGGGGGGAGGCAAACCTCCGTATTTAGGCGATACTCTGGCTAGCCGACTGTAGCCCGAGAAGTACACCGACAGACACGGACTACCTGCAGACGGGACGAGGGGCAGCAGCGGCCCGCGGCCGGCCCGAGAAATTCACATGGAAATAATTATATAAATTAACACGAAGGCTTGCCTTTGGCGGGGGCAGATTAGCCCGACGGTTAAACTGGTGCCGTGACCAGGATAGTAAGGAGTGTAATACCTTCTAATTTGCTTTTAATACGCGAATTATTGAAAGAAAAACGGTGTTTTTGTCTTTGTTGACATCTCACTCGTTTCTGACAGTGACAGCGGCTCCTGCCTTGACGTTTCACGCCGTAACATGGCGGTTTAGGGAATACCCGAGGTTGCATTAATAATGGAGAAATAATAGTGTTCAACTAAATTGGTATTCCTGGTTTTCTTTGGCGGCTAGTCGTATTAATTTTACTGTGAGGGCTACAAGCCTTAGGGCCACAGTGCGGTGTTAAGGCGTCAGGCGCCCACCCAACATAACTACGTTACCCTTGTGTTGCTCTGAACGGATAGAGTCGAATAGGCGAGGATTAGCTACCCCAGCATAAGGCAATAACGGACGTTATATTTGGTTACATTTATTAAATAAAACAGAACAAATTAGCTACTGCGGCTCCCCGACATTAGGGTCGGTTCTAATCGAATGTTTAGTTGGCCGGAGGCAGATAGCTTTGAACTAGCCGCTTTTTCCATTTGTTACAGTATCTCCTAGCGACGGGGCGCGTCGCGGAGAGAGGTGACGTCAGGACGTATGTTTGGAACCTCAGGGCAGACGTTTATGGGACTGCAGACTAGTTGGTCGACCCGTAACGCTGCTCCACTGTTTTTGGTTTATAGTCTATTATTATAAAGGTTAGGCTAACCTAAAAACAAGTAAGGGGTATTTCTTCACCTTTCGGTAGTAGGTATCTAAAAAAAAAAAAAAAAAAACATAACTGTAAACTGAGGTAGTCGGAAATTTACGCGTGTTTATAATAACGGGAAAATAGCAAGAAAAGACTAAGGTAAAGGAATACTAATATCTTCGAATTCCATTTACTATGGCATGCTTCTAGAGTCGGAAGCAAAGAAAGCCGGACTAGGCTGTGGCATGTCACGGGACTTAATTGCCCGTAAAACTGTGGCCGTGTTCATTAACGGGCTAAGAGACCGTGAAGAGCGCGAAATTGTCATTAAAAAATGGTCCCCTGGTACACACCATGGAGGATATATATCAAATGCTGCGAGACCACGCGGCCAAGGCGCGTCTCATTCCAGCTAGACGCGGAGTGGCAGGGATCACTATGACTCTGGCTGACTCCGATTATAGCCAGCACAATACTGGCATAAGCGCGTTTCACGGGCAAGGGGCGAAACCACATACGGATCGCCCACATAATCACCCCGATAAAGGGGACTGGCGTGGCAAACGCCAGCAATCATATACGGGGAATCAGGGACGGTCCACTGGATCAGCTCCCAAAAACCCCAATTTTAATAGGCCTCGGCTGATAACATCCGACACGGAGTGCTATCGGTGTCGAGGTTTTGGGCATATGGCATCTAAATGCCCTCATAGTAACACACGGTCCATTGAACAGGCTATGTTGGAAGGCGCCCGCGAAGGGCGCGACAATTCTTACCATAACGCGGCCGTTCTAGCCCGTTTACGGGCGGCCGACAGCAAAAAGATCGCGGCCATGCCCGCCCCATTGCCTTCACAGGCCGAATTTGCTGAGGATGGCCCGTATTTAAATTAGTAACAGCTGCAACGCCGGGAGTGTTGACAGCTACCGTATCGTCGGGAAATCTTCCGAGTGCAACTGTCGATAGTTGTGCTAACGCCCCTTTGCACCATCTCTCGACAGATTTGTGCTCTATCTTACCTTCCACTAACTCCGTACTAGATGTCCGCCAGGTTTTCTTGGCGGGTATGCGGTCGTTGTGCTCACTAAACGCGAGCGACAGCGAACCGGATAGGTGTATGGATTACATATTAAAGAAAACCGGTCTGGACTTACAAATCGTAGGGGAACGAGACCGGTTTGTGACTGATATTTTCCCACTCAACGGGAAAAGATGGTACATCCCCATCAACATTAGGGGCTCTGAGGGATTTTTCCTTATCGATACGGGCGCGGCCATGTCTGTGATAGGGAAACAATTCTTTGATGATCTCAATCTAAACACCCGTAATTTGGTATCGGATGTTAGACCATTGAGTGTTACGGGCCTGGTGATACCACAATTCGGTTGCACTAGCATACCCTTAGCTATTGCTAATCAGACCTTTCACTCATCGGTTCTAATAGTCGACATACCCGAGGACGGTATATTGGGGAGTGACTGGATGTCATTTTATGAAGCCAGCCTAACCCCACATAATGGCCTCTTTGAGGTGTTACAACCCTATAATTTAGTCACACATTGTCAACTCAGGACAGACTGCGGTCTGG
>CM059191.1:38110706-38144844 GCA_030323885.1 Branchipolynoe longqiensis
TTAAAGGGGAGAGTTATACCCCATCGGGAAAACAAACAAACTCGGAATAGTTCTAATTTGTGCCACAGGGTGGTGCATGCTTAGTACTGAACTTTTCCACTTGGTGGTGTAGAGTGACCTAGATTGGTCATGTGACAGCTGTTGTTGTGAAAATGGCTGGGTGAGTGGAGAGAAGGTAGGGTAAAACTGCTGTATTTTCTTTCGAGTAGTTCAAACAGGAAATATATTTGCTTTAATGTAAAATATATGTTAGTACAATTACATTGCATAATTCAATGAGAAACACATAGATGAAAAACGTTTTTTTGTTGTTGAATGTAAAAAGGTTTTGGACTGTATGGGCTTTGAACCCACAAGACAAAACACCCTAACCACTAGGCCACAGAGACCACACATAGTTACTTGTCTCAGTTCAGGTTATTTGTGTATAGGACGTCATATATACAAGGTGTGTATGTGTGTATGTATGTTTTGCGTGCATCCGTTTGAAATTTGTCAGTTACTCTGTATATAAAAGGGGAAAAAATTGTTATTGAATGTAAAAAGGAGTGAACCATATGGAGTGAGATATGTGCAGAGCCCCCCCCCCCCCACCCCCCCACCCCACACTGACATCAGCACTGACCCACTTCTGATGGTGAACTGAGTCCACTACTCTCCCCACACATATTTGGTTCTATAAACATAAAAACTAAACAAGGTTGTCCTTTGAGAGGATTTGTCGGAGTACGGTTCCTGTCTCAGCAGCCTATACCTGGCCCGCATAAGGGAGATAGAGATTGAGGTTTCGGTATGTGCTCTGCAGTGAAGGATAGGGCTGGGATTGGCACCAATCCTAACTTCCGCCATGAAATTTGTCTTATATGACTCTCCTTCCGCTAATAAGTAAACCAGCTTTGTCAGGACAACATTGGTCTAGATATCAACTGATCTTTGAAAGCAAAGATGAGCAGTACTACTGTACATATTCTAGCCCATAAACAGCAATGGACACACTTTCACAATGCGAAGCGCCTACTGAGTAGATACAACAGTCACAGTGGCTATGTATACCTCCATGGTTTCCTTATCCTCCAGGCAGTTGGAGAGGGCCATCACGGCGAACACGTGAAGGTCACTCCATTCCGGCGTTCCAATGAACTCGATCAGACGGTTCACCCCGTCCAGCTCCCGCAGAGCTGTGCGGTTGTCGGCTGTGTAACGAAAGAGCAACTCAGTGGTAAGCCAATGGAGGCCAGTGTGTAAGGCAGCGCTACTGGTATGTAGGCTGGTGCTACTGTATAGTAAGGTAGGAGACCGGTATGTAAGCTGGTGCTACTGCGTAGTAAGGTAGGAGGCCGGTATGTAGGCTGGTGTTACTGTATATTCAGGTAGAAGGCCGGTATGTAGGCTGGTATTACTGTATATTTAGGTAGAAGGCCGGTATGTAAGCTTGTGCTAGCACTGCTACTGTACATTAAGCCAGTATGTAAACCGGTATGTAAGCTTGTGCTACTCTATATTCAGGTAGGAGGCCGGTATGTAAGCTGGTGCTACTGTATATTAAGGTAGGAGGCCGGTATGTAAGCTGGTGCTACTGTATATTCAGGTAGGCGGCCATTATGTAAGCTGATGCTACTGTACATTAAGGTAGGAGGCCGGCATGTAAGCTGGTGCTACAGTATATTCAGGCAGACGGTCGGTATGTAAACTGGTGCTACCGTATATTCAGGTAGGCGGTAGGTATGTAAGCTGGTGCTACAGTGTATTCAGATAGGCGGCTAGTGGAATGCACGTTAAAACTGACATAATTCGTTTCAGCAGTAACAGGTTGTATTACATTGACTTTCTATGCAGCAACAAATGCTTAATAAGTTGGATAGGCATGACTAAATCTACATAAATGGTTCGGTTGTTATTTTAATGCGACTATCATCGGCTTTTGATACAGTGAGAGTGGCTTACCATCCTGTGTTATCAGTTCAAGAGAAACGAGCGCCAGGTGCTGAATGATCGCGTACTCGGACCGCAGTAATTCCATGACCGGGCCAAGACCACCAAGTTCGTTCATGGCCGCCTTCACCTGGTGGTCCTGAAATTACAATATAGTAAAACACGGGAGTGTGGTTGTTATTTATATTCATATAATAAATTACACAGCACATATAAAACACAACATAAGCCTGTAACTTGTAAGCTGTAACCCACGGTATAATCCCCGCAGTTTTAAATGTGTGTTGCCCATATACAGACACTGTGTTGCTAGAACTGCACTGTACATAGTCACCATGGTATCAGCCTTACAAAATTCACACGTCCTAGTACAGTAAACCCTCTCTTAATCGGCCGACCTTGGGACCGACGTTAAGTGGTCCAATTAGGGAGGTGGGAGGTTTGGGGAGTTACAACGGTATTATTGGGACCCAAATAAAGCGATTGATATAGGGGAGTGGTCGATCTGTGGAGGTGGTCAGCTAGATAGGTTTTACTGTACCTAACCTGGCATTAATTGAATAGGGCAAGGCCAATCGGGATAATGTGACTGAGTGGTTTGTTGGGTGAGGGTTCTGTATCAGTTTCCCAATAACACAGTACTATAAAGTCACCAGGCATATGCATTGTCGCAAATTGGTGTATCAAAGAAACCAACAAGCAACCTAATTGGAACACTATGTATTTAACCGTTCTGCTCTGACATTAACTTGTCTGTCATTAACAGAGTTAGATTAGGCCCAGTACTTTACCATTACCTACAGGTAACTTTGGATTGTAAAAATAAAAGTTAAAGTATAACCTTTTTTTTTAAACACCCTTATCACAAACATCACATTGCACTATTATGCCCATATATTTTGTTCTCTGTTGGGCCTGACAACATCAAAGCTCATATCGAGACGGGCACCAACTTGAGACTGCACTCAAGGCGACTTTATAGTGCTGCCCCACTGGGAGACCAGGCTACCAGCACCACGACCCAATTCCCCATTCAGCTACCTTATCCTGATAATGCCAAGCGCCAGGTTAGGTAGTAACAAAGACCCTATAATACTAAGACGGCTCACTCCCTAACTCTCCAATGGTAATGTAAATTTCGCAGTGCCACCTTGTGGTGGGTTTGATCAGCCGGCTGCTGGTTGGTGTTTCACGTGTAAACACATACAATTATATTATACATGAGATAGGTAAGTATGAATACACATCAATATGAAATTACTATGAAGAAATACCCATCATCATCAGCATCATCAGCAGCATCGCCATCATCACACATCTTTCACATTCATATATACATTTATACATATAATATAGCACCTGTTTAACCAAGAGAACAGCCAGCACACCAAGTGGTGGGTTTGATCATTTTGATTACACTTTACAGGCTGAGTGAGCCGTCTTAGTATGATAGGGTCTTTGGTAGCAACAAGTATCAATCTTGTAACTCATTGGCTTGACTCAGCTGGGACTCGAATTCCTGACCTTCCGCACGGGAAGCCTGCACTCCTACCGATTCGACCACCACGGCCGGTTCAATACGCCCTAATATAGTAAAACCTCTCTAATCGACCACCTCCACAGATCGACCATTCCCATATATCGATCGCTTTATTTGGGTCCCAAACATTCGCCCATACTATACCATTATAATAATAATTTTTTAAACTCCCTAAACCGACCACCTCCCTAAATGGGCTATTTAAAGTGGGTTCCCATGGTCGGTCAATTTAGAGAGGTTTTACTGTAGTTAGTTAGTAAGCCACCCACCTGGAGAATGAGGGAGATAGTCTCGATGGAGTTCTTCTGCACGTCGGGGTCGGCAGACCCCAGCAGGCGAATGAGTGGCTCCAGTGCGTCGTGCTCGTATAAGGTCACCTTGGTCGTGAAGTCCTGGGCCATTGTCGACATGGCGAGGCAGGCGAACTCGTGCACTACCGTGTCCTCTGTGTGGGGTGAAGTAAAAGAAAGTTTGTTTTATTTAACGAGCCTCTAGAGCACATTGATTTTGATCATTGGCTATTGGCCATCAAACATATGATCATTCCGACATATTTCTTTGGAGGAAACCTGCTGCCGCCACATAGGCTACTCTTTCCGATAAGCAGCAAGGGGTCTTTTATATAAACTTTCCCACAAACAGGATAGCACATACAACAGCCTTTGATGAACCAGTTGTGGACTACTGGCTGGAACAGAAAATAGCCCAAACTGCAAATTTGTCCACTGAGCAGGATCGATCGGATGACCGACACCTTCACAGGTGGATACTCTACCGCCTGAGCTATTTCCCGCTCTCTTGAGATACTGGTTCACTCATTAAACATTCATTTACAGTTTTGTTGCTGGAGTGATCTGCTGCTACGTTCGAAACGAGGTACATAAGGACCTATTGTAAAAATATACGGATTTTCGGTTCGGAATTATATATGGCAGAGAGCATTATTATTCTCGTGTGACGGAGTGCAGACCAAGGTTATGTAACAGAGAAGCAATGGGTGCCCCACTTGCGGTGTGACATATGAGACTATGTGGAAAATATGATAACACATAGTGCTCGAGATTATGACGTGATGTTCTTATGTGAGAGAGAGTTAATGTTTGGTGAAATGTTCCCTCTATGCACCAGTAAGAGTGCAAGTGGAGGAGAATGATATTTTTAATATATATATTTATTGTAACTGTCTGCAACTACCTGTTACCACAGGGCCGATGGGCAAGCACACCCAGCCACTCTGCATACATTATGGACACCACCTGCAGCTGGGGTTGAGTGACAGCTGCCCCTATTAGGGCGTCGCCCCCCAGGCTGTAGAGGGTGTCTGATTGGCTGGCTGTGGGAGGCCCAGTCACCTGCACCCCTTGAACCACCTGACCACAGACCTCATTCTGATATAGATTATTCTAGACACTTCTCCAGACACTCTGGAAGGAGACATACTTCTTGGTGGACTCTTGAAGGGAACACACTCTTCTCTTGGCCAGGAACCCAGACACTCTGTCTGAGGTTCCACATTTCATATACAAACTGAGCTGTGTGCAACAACCATGGGATTCCGGTTTAATGGGTTGTAGGCACTCATTCCTATACATACTAAAGAGAGTAATGAGGATCTGTGTGGACAGGAGGTAAGGAGTGAGGGTGATAGGTCGCTAGCAGGTGAACAGGAGCACAACTTCTTCACTGTCAATCTTGCGCATCTTGTCTTCCCTTTCTTTCTTAGGAGTTTGTTGGAGAGGGGCATCAGGTGTGAACTGACAGACAGTTCTCAGAACGCACCTGGGGAGAGTAAGTGGTATATTGGGGCTCAGACCGCCGAGCACCAGCACATTACACTATGTATATCATTTTTGTGTGCACACCAAAATTGAATTTGCGTGGTTTCACTTCAGCTTATCTCCAAAGTTGACCCTTTAAAATAAAACTTTACTTCAAACTAAACCACATTTATTAAGACGCTGACAACTTGGTCAAAACAACCATATAAACAGCAGGTAAGCTAGTTCACCTTCAGCAGAAAGTAGGTTGATCAGCGCCGGGACAGTTTCCTCACGCTTCCGCAGGGCTCGCTTTATGTCGGCTGAAAAGATCAGAGAAGCATATAGGGAACCTGCTAAACCTGATCAATGCATGTACTCATTGTAATGATAATGATGTGGAGTTCATCACCACCATCACCACCACTATCATCATCACCAGCATCATCACCATCACACAATATTTTCAAGAATGTTGTATCTAAAGGCTTATTTAATGGTAAGTTATTTTGCATCGGTTTAATTTACTTTGTTGTAGATAATAGTTGATTTATTATGTCCGAGGAGCGTATCTCTCTCATCAATTTTTCAATTTATCCATATTTCCTTTATTGGCTTTTATTTATAGGTAGTATATATGCGTATATACCGGTGTAGGCACCCACGGGGCTCATCTCCCTCCCGCTAACAGGTTTCACGATCAGCGTTTCGAACGCACCGGCGACGCGGTGGTTCTGGCATTTCCGCTAGTTGGTGCCACCAGCGCCGGGCAGGTTAACTAAAGCATTATGCGCCCGCTACTCGCTAGTCGGCACCACCAGCAGCTATATATAACTACGGCACTCGACCGGCCCGACGCCTCCGTGATACACCACCCGGCCTGCGCGCCGAACTAACCACCGTTCGGGTGAGAGTGAACAATTTTTTGTTTTGATATTATGATTCGGCGGTTTGTGGCCAGCCGGGTACAGTACTTTCTTGTGTCAATAAACTGTATTTCCCAGAACTTCTCTTCCTTATGCCTTAGCGGGTTTACGCCGGTGTAAGTAACACTTGTATCATAACTTAGAACGTTAGCACTGAAAACAGTTGAAATGAAATACTATTCTACATAAACTACATGTTCTTATGAGGACCAATTCAACCAGTGGACATGGTGGTGAGCGGGGGTAGGTTTAAAAGAATGTTTTGTAGGGGGTTGGAGAACAATAAGCAGTGCTACTAGCTAGGTGAGTTCTCTGAGAGAGACTTGACAGAGAATGGATAGCTAGGGGGATTTGAGCAGGTTCCAGTTAGGTTGAGTTTACTTGGATAAAGTTGCATATATCGATAAACAATCACATTTTCGAAACAAAATAACTTATCTAGATTTGAACATACATATCCATCTTAAATACTGGTGCACTTATTAAGCATACGTTGTTACATATAACTAATTATAAGGGCATACTAAGTTAATTTAATAGAATATGTTAGTGTTGAAGCCTATGGGGGGTCAGAGTTGTAACAAGAACTCCAAAATTATTTGTGCATGCTTACATTTCAAATATCTCCAAAGTTAGCCATTAAATCAAAGTTACTTCAAACTCATTTGAGGTTGATTATAACGATCAACCTGATATGGGTAATCGTGGACTAGGGAGAAGGAAGCAACATCCGGGTTCAGCAATCTTCACCTAATTATTCAGGATAAAAATGAGCTTAAAATGATGGGAATCTGATGTTTTCGTTTTGGCACAAGCGAACGTGATAATCGTGGCAGGGTGTGGCGGGTGGGCCCTAGTCCACGATTACCCGAGGCTTGTACCTCGGGAAAACAAGAGTTATCCATCATCTGTACCCAGGTAAGATTCGTATAACTATACTATTTTACCTTGGTACAACGCCTCGGCTACTCGAGGCCGAGGGAGACCTTCACGTAGCCTCATTTTTATCCCCAATTATCTGATGAACATGTATTTGTATCAGTAGTAAAACAAAAGTTTGTACATCTCACCGGTTCTTGTTAGTTGGTGAGTAGGCGGGTTGCCACACCGCTTGGTTTCTCTAGTCGTTTGTTGTAATGTTTAGCAAACGACTTGGCCGTCTTCCAGCCGGCGTGTGTTAGGATTCTTCGAACCGAGATTCCTAATTTTCTTGCTTTGGACACCATAGCACCCCTTGTGGAATGCGAAGCATAACGTTCCGTGTCAATGCCAGCCAACTTGAGTATAATAATAGTCCATCTGGCTAGTGTGTCACGTGAGATGGCTTTATGTGGCTTGATAAAGCTCACTAAGAGTTGTTTGGAATTCCGTATTCCCTGTGTCTTGGATATGTATGTTCTAATGGCTGAAACTACACACAGTTTCTTATCCTGTGGAAAGCTATCTAAATGAATAGAGGAGAGTGGATCTCCTGTCCTGTTAGACTTTAACAGAACGTTTAAGTCAAACGTGGCCTCTTTTTTGTCAATGTCGAGGCCTTGCAAAGAGAGGGCTACAATTGTTTGTCCTCTATGTCCTGTAACTAGTAATAATAGTACTACTAATTTATAGCCTAACCGTTGGACCGTGAGCAATTTATTCTCCGGCCAGGATTGGAAAAGTTTAAACACCGTAGAAACATCCCAAAACCGACTATATTTCGGCTTTGGGGGGTTTCTTTCATAGATTCCTCTCATGATCCAATGAATTACTTCATGTTTGCCAATGGTTTGTCCTTCGATTCTTGGCACAATTATGGAGAGTGCGCAGCGCGCCGCATTTATAGCCCATAACCAAGTCTATCATCTTCCAACATGCGGAGGAAGCGGCCTACTTGAGCGATCGTGGGGGCCATCGGTTTAACTTTATGTATTAAACAATGAACTCCCCATTTCCTAAGGTAAGTAGTATACATTTTTACAGTTCCTGGTCTCCAAGCATCCGAAATTAACCTTTCTTGGGTGATTTTATCTAGTCCGTATTTTTGTAAATACGCCCTTAGAAAAGGAATGCCAGTAGGGGGGTTGTTGACACGTCCCCTTGTGTCGTCACTTTTCCTTGATGTTGTAGGTTTACCTGCCCTCTTGGGAATTTAAAAACCTTCTTGGCTTCCCATTCGACTATGGCTCGCCACGGCTGAGTGTTCCAGTCTGGTACTATCAATACCGCATGGGTTTTGTCTAGCCTGATCTTTCTGGCTACTCTGCTGACCAGGCTGAATGGGGGAAAAATATAATAAAATGCCTTATTCCAAGTGAGGGAAAAAACATCCACTCGCCAAGCATGTGGTTCTGGGTGCCAGGATACATATTTATCAAGTTTTTTGTTTTTACGTGAGGCAAAAAGGTCTATGTCTGGCAAGCCCCATTCCTGACAAATGGCTAGAAATATGTCGGGGCTGAGAGACCATTCTAAATGGTCATGGAAATGGCGGCCTTTATTGTCGGCCAGTGTATTTAGTTTACCTGGGATGTGAGCTACTGTAATCCAAACATGTTGTGTTTCTGCCCAATCCCAAATGAGTTTTGCTATATCGTTGCAAGCTGAGGACTTTGTCCCACCCATATTACGGATGTAGGCCATTGCGGTAGTATTATCAGTTAAAACTTGGATGGTAAGTTTATCTATTTTTACTAAGCTCGTAAGTCCTAGATAGATGGCTCTCAATTCTAGGACGTTTATGTGGTCATCTATTTCTTTATCTAACCAGCGGCCCCCAGTAGCTTCATTTCCTCTGTGGGCACCCCACCCTTCTAGTGACGCATCAGTTGTAACTGTTGTGTTGGGCTCATCCATGCGGATGGGATTATGGGAATTAATTAAATGTTTCATCCACCATTGGATGTTATCATGTCCTGCTTTGGAAATGGTCATTTGGCATTCGAAATTTCCCTTAGCTTTGGTTAGGGCGATATTTTTATTTATTTCGAGGGATTTAATATGTGCTTTCCCGTATAATACGGCTGGTGCATAAGCCACCATTAGACCAATGAGCACAGCCACTTGCCTTATTTTTGGTCGTTTTATGTTTAAAAGGTCTGAGGCTGTAGCACTAAATTTTTCAATTTTGTCTGATGTTAGGGAGATTGTCATTTCTCTTGTATTAATAAAGAAACCTAAGAATTTTAATAGGGATGTTGGTTGTAGAACCGATTTGGTGTCGTGAATGAAAAACCCTAAGTGGGTTAAGGTATCACATAAGTCCTTTATGGCTAAAAAGCAATCTTCCCTTGTGCGTGCTACAATAAATGAGTCATCAATATATGGGAACATGACATGGCCTTTCTTGGCCATTTCAGCAAATACGGGTTTAAGTAACTTTGTAAATAAACGTGGAGCACAGGCTAGGCCATTTGGCAAGCATGTAAATTGGTACAATTGGCCTTGCCACATAAATCTAAGAAATTTTCTATGCGACTCATAGATCGGTATAGTATGCGACTCATAGATCGGTATAGTATAGTAAGCGTCTTTGAGGTCTATGCTTGCGAGCCACGAGCCCTGCATTACTAGGTCACGGGCTGTTTCTAACGAAAACATTTTGAAGTGCTTATATTCGACTAATTTATTTAGAATAGTTAAGTCAAGGATCATTCTAATGTCGCCATTAGGTTTAGGCCGTGAGAAGATATTTGAGATATATTCTCCTTCCGTATGTTGAACGGTAGTAATGATACCTTTGGATTGAAATTTATTTACTTCTATGTCTAATGCCAATTCCTCATGTTGAGTTAAGCGGTATGGGAAAGGGACTTTATGTTGTAAAGGGGTTTCTATGAAAGGAATGAAAACCCCTCTAACAATATCGAGAACTGACTGATCATGAGTCAGTTGTTCCCAGTCCATAATGTGATTAGATACATTGCCTGCACAAAAGGGGCTTACACTGGGTTGCGTTTGAGGCTCTATTTGTTGGCCGGTTTGGGGAACTGCTTCTGGGGAGGATTGTCTCTCCTGAAGGGGCGGTTGCCGTCGTTCCAGCCGTACTGGTTCCTCTGGCCGCGTCCCCTCGATTGGTAGTCGTAGTTCCGGCTGCCGAAGCGGTTGGTCGATTGGCCGGTCCGCCGCCCTCGAAAATCCGATCTGGATTTCTTGAACTTAGCCACATTGGAATCCTTCTTGCCGTCTAGGTGTTTGGATTGTTTCGCCTGTGTTTCTACCTGTTTGAACAGGTACTGTAGCTGTCCTCCAAACATTTTGGAATGGTCCAGCGGTTTGCCTTTGATGGGCTTAGGCGCCAGGAAAAGAGTGTATTCTTTTCCGTCGTTGTCAACGACCTTCTTGGAGCGGGCAACCTGCTTGCCAGCATCGGTAGTAACCGACTTGAAGACATTTTCGAAACGCCTGTACGACAAGAAGTTACTCGTGGCTGTTAACGACGCGATCGCCGCGTTCATGTCTTTAGTGACCGTAGTGAACTTGTTTCCGGTCATCATCCTGTTGGCTACCGGCATGATTGCCGCGAGTGCCACCAGTACACCTTTATGGACGGTATGGAGACAGGTTTCAAACTTTTTCCTGTCTTCGCTCATGGTCACATCGTCGTCCATCTCTTTGATGGTTGCCTCGGGGATCCCTTTGATGCCCGTGTATTCTTCCGCGAGCTTTGTTAGAGTCTCCGCGGGCTTGAAGGTGTCAAAATGTCCTTTGACATTCTTCCTCAAAAGCGTGCAGGTGTTGATGCGCCGCTTTCTGACCGTCCTGATCTTCTTTGCGACCGTAACGGTGATGTTAGCAAAGGTACCGGGATGTGGGTCATCCGATTCGGACTGCGTGGTAGTCGAATGATCGGAGGAGTCAGAGGAAGAAGACTTTGACTTCTTCTTCTTTGATTTGGACTTTTTCTTTGTCCTTCTGACCTTTTGGACCTTGTTCCTGGCCTTATAGTACTCATCTCCGCCAGACGAGTACTTTTTGGGGTGTTTTCGTTTGCGCCCCAAGGCCACCTCCGAGTCGGTAGTTGGTTGGTCCGACAGATCCTCCCAATCCGATGGTTCTGATGGGGAGGCATCTGCCTTTGTTGACGTTTTGGGCATAGGGAGCAGCTGTTGCAGTTGCTCCCGTATGAGCTTGACCATCTGCTCATTCGCCACCAGCTGCGAGGGTCCCGGTTCAGGGGAGCGATCACGTGACGCGGCGGACTGGCGTCCCGAGGCCGCGTCCCCTTCACTGAGGGTATGTGGTGCACCCTTATCACCCCGCTTCGCGGCCATCCTGAGGGTTCTGAAAACAACCAAAAGGCGTTTTTAAAACCACAACTCAAGGAAAACTGAACCAGTGGAACAGTGCTATGAAGCCGGAGGGTCATTCAGGAGTAATAAAACTGTATTTACACCAGTTTTAACCCAGGCGTGTGTAAGCTAAAGTATCGGAGGTATGACGGTCGCAAGCGAGCCGAACCAACGCGGGGCGGGACCAGTGTAGATCCCGCCCACACTCTCTGTACCATATACTTCTCCCACCTGTGGCTACGACACCAACAAGTTGGAGAAAATATTATGATACTCGGAGGTACGCCTCAGAAAAAACTATCATAGCGACGAAATGGCTCCAGCCAACATGTCTCTCCGTTGGGCAACGGGCGGCAATTTCTACCTAAGCGACGAAATGACCCATGTCAACATGTCTCTCCGTTCGGCAACGGGCGGCAAAAACAAAATGGATGCCTCAATCTACGGCACCGGGCTAAACAACACGCTTGAGAATATTACTTATTATCAAATAAGATACAGACAACAAGTCTATAAGCGTGTGCTATGTGTATTCATAAACAATCTTGCCAGTTTATGTTCCGGTACTTACAGTAGAAAGAGTAGTAATCCGTGTGAAAACTGCTGAGCTGCTCGCTTTTAAATGCTTCCCCCTCTATATGTGTTTCTGAGTAAAATATACAATGAAATTGTACTAACACATATTTTACATTACGACAAATATACGTACTACTTTAAAATATTGAAATACTTAAGTTTTACTCTCCACTCTCTCCACTCTCACCCAGCCATTTTCAAAACAGAAGCGGACACACGACCAATCTAGGTTCAGTACTAATCATGCGCCACATGTGGCACAAATTAGAACTGTTGCTAGTTTGTTTGTTTTCTCCTTGAGGAATAACGGATCACTTTAATCTTACCGTTACTAGCCATGACCCCGATGCACATGCATGCGTTACGGCGCACGATGCGGTCTTCGCTGGTGACGAGACGCAGCAAGTCATCCAAGCAGCCAAGTTCCAGCAGTACCTTCTTGTTGTCATCACCTGTGTGCCCACAATCAGAAGAGATGATCTACACGAGGAGCTGCTTACTGATCTATGTGTTATTCAGCGTTGTGTAATTTAACATTGACAGTAGAGTAGAACCTCTTTAAATCGACCGATCGAGCGAATTTAATAGAACCTGTTACTGCAGAGGCCTATGGTGTCAAGAGTCTTAGCAAGCTTGGCAAAATTAATTGTTCACGTTTGCACTTCAAATATCTCAAAAGTAAGCCATTTAAAAATCAAAGTTACTTCAAACTATAGTCAGGTAGATTATAATGATCAACCGGATATATTGGTCTCTGAAAATTACCGAAACTCAAAACCAGCGGACAATAAGGAAGAATACAGAGGTTGCAGAGGTATGTGGAGAAGCACTAATGAAGCACCCACTCCCCTAAAGCCACCGACCGGAACCGGAACCGGAACCTCCCACAAGACCTCCACCGACACCAGTGAAACTAACCGGGCAACACTGACTTGCACACAGACAAGGGCTGTGTAGGTTAACTGATAACCATCAGTTAAGTTATGGTTGGTTGTTGGGGTTTTACGTCCTGGCAACATCTAAGGTGATATCAGGACGAGTATCGACTTGTGACAGTACGCACTCATGGCGACTTTATAGTGCTGCCCCACTGGCAGATTAGGCTGCCAGCACCATGCCTGATATCGCACTCAGTTAGTTACATTATCCTGACACTGAGTCCTAATCAGTCCTTGCCCTATCCCAATAATGCCGAGCGCATGGCTAGGAAGCGAAAAGTACACATGTTTAGGTCATTGGTTTGCTTCGACTAGAGTTCAAACAGGTGGCTTCAAATCCCACGATCTATTAAAACAGGAGACGCACGCTCAACTCATTCGTCCATCCTGTCTGGTCGGCAAAAGTTATGTGGGTGGGGTGTCAGTGAAAATGTGAATGTGAATGTGGGTGCGGGGACATGAGGGTCGATGAAGAAATCCGGGGCCTTTCTCCTCGAAGTGGTGCTGAGTAGTTGCAATATATATATTTTGTTTAATTAAAAATTGGAATTGAAGCCCTATATTTCAGCACCACACAAAACAATGAGATTTACACAGACTACATGGAACCCTTTAATTTAACATCTGTTTATTAAAGACATACTTACACTTGCGAACAAATTTGTAGATGGCTTCACAAGCTTTCGCCAATATATCTTCCTCGGGACTGTTGAGCATCAACACGACTGTTGCCGCTTGCTGTGGTTCGACCAGTAGTGGATCGAACTGTGTAAGGAAGAGAGCGGTGTGCTTACGACAAGGGCTCACAATCGATTGATCAATAAATAATCTTCAGTTCAACATAAAAAAACAATTGTTTATGCGCCAATGGATCCCTCTATAAGTATCTATCATTGATTAGTACTAGTAGTGGCTTGTAGGCCTATAGCTGCTTATAAGTTATATATACTGCCCTCATATATATTGTGGCTAAATGTTGACATATATCTAGTATATAATATTTAGACAATATATTATGTATATATATAGAATATATAAGTGTTGACATATAACGGAATATAATATTTAAACAATATATTATGTATATATATATATTATATACATATACATAATATATTGTCGAAATATTATATACCATTATATGTCAACATTTAGCCACAATATATATGAGGACTTCCCCCATGGAAAGAATCTTTTGTTACAAAATTAATAAAACAACATGACAATGTTGTTAGGCTTTTAATCTTCGTACCCATTTTCATGTCATGTATTTTGTATCACACATGCTCATGTCATAATCGGCTATTATGATTCTTACTAATCATACTTTTTTTTTAAACAATAGTTTCCACCACTATATGATTTTAGTCAGCGTACAACCCTGTAATGGATTATGTATTTTATTTATATTTTTACAAGTAAAGGACAAGCCATTGGAGCTGAGGGTTGTTGGTTTTTTTGGTGGCGGGGTGCGGATTAATTTCTTTTGATTAAAGTCACATGAAGAGCTACATAGCTCATGGCTATGGTTGAAATCCCTATTATAAAAGTCAATGTGTAACAACGACTACTCACCACATCATCCGGCGGTGGCTTCTTATCTTCCTTCGATTTCTTCCCCATCCTGGACCCTTGATCTGCGAACAACCAATGCTGGTACATTACTTAATGTTATTACATAGGCTCAGGCTATTTAGAAACCATGAATTTAATTATATAACTGTTTTTTTCGTCAGTTGTCTCTTTATTCTGGCTAGATTTTCTAGCAAATTATTTGAACAGTTTTATCAATACAGTTCTTCATAAAGTTCTAATATGACCTTATTACTCTGTTTCTTTAAAAGCAACTATTAAGGATTTTACATCTTTAGTCAATTTGCACTTAGTTCGTTATTTGCAACTCCTCACCCACATCCCACCACCCGTTATAATGGGTGGCGTACTTATTACAATCTCTACAAATGTACTGTGACTTTGAACCATATAATAGATATAGAACAAGAATGCGTCAGTATCTGTATTGGCTTAACTATCACTCACATACACATGATATCAACCACAATATTTGTTATAGACACGGGGTAGGGAGTCTGAGCGAGAGGGGCGGGGGGTTTGATGTACGCCAAAAACTAAGAATTTCTCTCTACTAAAGAAATACTGCCTTAACTCCATCTAGTCGTTTGAATTAGTTACCTGCATCCTGAAACAAGCAGATGGAAACATTCTCTTGATGTTTGCCATTAATAGTGGCGTCCTCTGTGAAAACCAGGGGACCAGGCGAGAGTTCCAACGAAAATGAGGTAAAAGCTAAGATTACTTATACGCGGTATGCGAATGCGAATGTGGTATATGCGGAATAGATATATGCCAACCCCCAATAGCCGATGTTTACTTTTTGTGCTGGGATATGGTTAAAAAAAAAAAAAAATTAATTAAAGTTACCCATGACATTTTTGGGGGGTTTTCCTCCAAATTTGTGAAGGAAGATCAAAGTTAATATTGTTTTCTATGCCAAACGCAGCAGTATTCGCATTCGCATCGATCGGTCCATGAGTCGATCCATTCGCCGCATTCGCATTCCCATTCGTATTCGCATTCGGACGTATGGAAGTACCACTATTCATTTACATGCTTTTCGATTTTTTGCCGCATTCGCATGCCGCATATAAGGTATCTTAGCTAGCCTCCAGGTATAATATCCACGTGTAAATTGATTAAATCAGGTGCAAAACATATAGTGATACATATATATATAGGTTATGGACGGTGAAATCCAAGGACGCCGCTATAATTCTAGACCCTACTTAATCGGAGTCAGGACTAGATTAGCTTATATTTGTGGATTAGGTGCTAGGCACCGACACAGTTGATCGAATCCCAGTGTCTGCTCGATCAGTATTCCCTGCTTTGTTGTATGGAAGAGGGGTGTGCTTAAACATATTTTTTTAATATATGTTATTTTTACACCACCATCGTTTTTACAGCACCATCGTTGTTTCACTATGTGTGTATTATAGCTGTGTTTACACGGGCGAGTTAAGTCGCTTCATATAAATCGCCTTGCCTAGTTCGCCTCACATTCGCCGTGTAAACGCGCCACTGAAGCAGATTAGGGCTGATTCGCTTCATATGATTCACTTTATGTAAACCACCTTGCCAGGTGGTTTATATGAAGCGATACATTTTGTTCCCGGGCGGCGATGGTGTAAAATAGCGGTGCTCGCCGGCTACAGTCTCAGCTGTAATTATACACTGGTACCCGGCAGTGTTAGGGACCGATTAGGCCGAAATCTATTGAATGCCATCATATTTAACAGAATTACATACTCAAATAATGAAATTAAATTAAATTAACACTAAATTCCAAGCGATATTAACGTAGCCGCTACATTGGCGTCGTTATTCATATTGTGAATCGACGAATGTAAACTAAACAAATAGCAGTACTCGCCGGCTACATGCCCAGCTGTAACTAATCGCTGGTGTCCGGCAGTGTTAGGGACCGATTAGGCCGAAATCTAGTGAATGCGATCATATTTAACAGAATTACATACTCAAATAATGAAATTTAATTAAATTAACACTAAATTCCAAGCGATATTAACATAGCAGCTACATCGGTGTTGAATCACTGAGTGTAAACTAAACAAATAGCAGTGCTCGCCGGCTACAGGCGGACCACTAAAGGGCGCATTCCATATATGCGTAATGCGTTATGCGTTATGCGTTATGCGTTATGCGAATGCCAGCATTCCATATACGCGTAATGCGTAATGCGTTATGTGGCGCACGACTGGCTATATTTAAAAAATAAAAATAAACAATTATTCTCCATACTGCTCTGTATGTGACCAAATATTGCATGTATATCTATGTAACTTTTTGTATGTCACATGGGGGTTCCTACCTTTATTATAACCAAATTATAGATAAGTATTCATATTTCTGTGCATATGGTAGCATTTTTAGCTTTCCCCTAACCCTATGTCTCCCTGGTGCCCAGCTCACCATGTGTTTCCAATTAGCACCCCTCTGTGAGGCTATTCTGTAATGCTCAGTCACCTCTCCTGGTGTTAAACTAATGGAGACATCAGACTCAGGTTTCTATTCACATCCAGCTTGACGCATAACGCATTACGCACCGATCGCTATAGGGACCGATCGGGATAATGAATTTCTGACGCATTCGCATTCGCATTACGCATTACGCGTGTATGGAATGTAGCTCATAGGTTTCAAGGCGTTTCGATTTTTTGTCGCATTCGCATTCGCATTCGCATTACGCATTACGCGTATATGGAATGCGCCCTTTAGGCTGCTGGTTCCCGCACCGAAACACTTTCAAACTCGGTCAGGGTAAACGCGCCACTACATCGCTTCATATAAATCGATTTGCCTAATTCGCTTCACAATTGCCCATGTAAACACGGCTTATGTCTGTCGTGTTGATGTGAGTTGCGTGCTTGTTTGTTTGAGTGCACGTGATTATGATTAATTTAATACATTTTCATGACAGAAATAATAACCGACAGATCGAATAAAGAAATTGGGGCGAAATGCACATGCAAGAACACATAAGGATTGGGAACAGCAGCTTAAATAGCAGCTCAATCTGAGCCCATTCATCGGTTACTTAAAACCTAGGTTTATAGCGTATGTCTAGGTAGGAAGATAATACAATACAGGTACTTTGGTCACACAACAATAGATTGGGGTTTCTAAACATAACTCACCATGTACTAGAAACAGTTCTATGGAAATCCTAGCCTATCGAATATCCAACCGTGCAATAGTCAATTAATAGTGTGGGTGAGTGAGGGTCACTGCTCTTCATAATGTTATTGGTAGGTATACTAAATTGTTCTTGGCAACAAGCAGGTCGCTGGGTCTAGATCTATGGGTTACTGGTGGGGTCTTCTACCGGCCCACCTCGGTTGGAGAGTACACTAATGGTGCGGTAAGCACCGCCCGCCTTTTTCATGGCGGTCCCAGTCCGCAAAAGCCCGCCAGCTTTTTTCATGGAGGTACCAGTCCGCAAAAGCCCGCCACTTGTTTTCATGGAGGTACCAGTCCGCAAAAGCCCGCCAGCTTTTTTCATGGAGGTACCAGATCGCAACAGCCCGCCAGCTTTTTTCATGGAGGTACCAGATCGCAACAGCCCGCCGGCCTTTGACATGGACGTTCCACTACGCGATCCTTCCATTTTAGAGGTTTCCACTAGACGCTATATTTAACGTTATGTGTAATGGTATCGGCCACGTGGTTCTTATAAGATCAGATGAGTGTCGTCTGCAAATATCGATCAAGCAAATGTTGCACATCTAAAATTCATCTTTTCTTTTTAAGAAACTAAGTTACGTAGAGTGGGAAGTGTTACATGAAGGTCTAGATTATTTTGTGATATTTAAAGAAGAATGCAGCCATTTAAGCGCGATCTGTGTTCCTGGAAATAGCTGTATTACAAAGTAAATAATTATTTAGATTATAAAACATTTTGTTTTTTTGTGTGTTACCGTAATGATGTGCCTGGTGATTGATATATTGAGCAGTAAGCGAGTTCGGTGAAAAGCATAGTTATTACATTGACGATTGGTTGGTGATGCTTTAACGCACAATTACTGTGTGCTTGTTATATGCATTACACTTCACGACCACGGTTTAACGCAGTGGCTAAATATTGTTTAAAGTAGGTTTATAAGCTGGTTATATACACAGATACATTCTATTTGCATTCATTTTAATTTGCATTATTATTTATACCAACATACACCAATAAAGGTTAGATGAAGATATGTATTACCCTGCTCTCATATAACTTATGAGTACACGTTCGAATGCCTTTGACTTTGATGTGTATCTCATCCATAGCATAATCAAGATATATTTTAATTTATTTCACCATTCTGCCATCGGCTCAAAGGTCATTATGCTGTGTCGTGTTGCAAGCTTTCCCCTTTCAATGCAGTACATGTTTGCCTGTTTTAAATTGTCTTATTTAGGAGAAACAGCTAAATGACCGACTTGAAACCAAATTATGAATATATTATATAAAAATGATTACGAAAGATATATATATATATAGTATAACCCCGTTAAACCAAACTTGAAGGGACTCTACAAATTTGTTTGGATTAGCTGATCATTGGTTTAACCGAGCAGCTTTGGCTTTGAGGAAGTGTGTATTGCACATGTATGGCCTAATATACAATGTATGTGGACACTTTGATTATTGGTTTTTATGTACATACAGTATAACCCCGTTAGACCAAGCTCGGTTAAACCAAACGATCGGTTAATCCAAACAAATTTCCATTGTTTAAGCAGGGGAAATTTCAGTCGCAACCGGCTGGTCTTCCTCATTCCACTGCTCCTTGCCCTATCCTAATAATGCCGAGCTCCTGGCTAGGAAGCGACAAGTATCAATTTTTAAGTCATTGGTTTGACTCAACCAGGATACGAACCCACGATCCCATGATCTACCAACACGGGAGACGGACGCTCTAACTCATTCGGCCATCCCGTCTGGTTATTATATAAAAAAGTCAGTGGGGTCTCAGATGACCTTATAACCACATGAAAGTTTGGTTTAACTGTACCGGAAGTGGCCTGAGGTCTGAAAATATTGTTTGGATTAACCGATAATTTGGATTAACCGACTTTGGTTTAACCAACTTTTTGTATATGATAAATGGTAATATTTTGCCGGGCCGCCGAAAAGGTTTGGATTAACCGATCGTTTGGTTTAACCGAGCTTGGTTTAACTTAGATAAAGGATTCACCCTGTACTCACAGTACACGGGTGAACGACAACGTAGTCTAAATATGGGAGAAAGTAGAATGCCTGGCTCCAGTATCAAATGGGTAATTATATTGGCATAGATATGGTGAAATGGGAGAGAATGAAAAAGACAAGATTGCGGCCATAGAACGCCGTGGATTTCATCTTTAAATTCTATTAAACTATATGTTATATTATATTTTTCAACTCAAAGGTAGCGGGGAAATATGAAAACATATATAAAGAATAAATATCCTTTATCTAGGTTTAACGGGGTTATACTGTATATGCCACTTTAGCGTGTGGTCTACCTGGGCATTTACACTTCAGTGTGCGGTCTACTAGATAAAAGATTCACCCGGTATTGTTGTACACGGGTGAAGACCAGCCTTATACAAATACGGGCGAAAATAGCATTAGTATGGAACAAGAAGTAGAATGCCTGGCACCAGTGTCAAATGGTTACTTATATCAGAACAGACTTGGTGAATGAGAGAGAATGCAAAAAGACAAGATGGCGGCCAGAGAACGCCGTCGATTTCACTTTTACATCTGATTAAACTAGATATTATATTATATTTTTCAACTCAAAGGTAGCGGGCTATCAATAAGACGTATGTAAAGAATAAATGTTGCTTCTTAGATTGTGAAATTAGGCTATTATTTCCTTAACCCGCTTTTTCGACCATTTTTATATAGGGTTGGTATTCACCCATGTACTGCGAGCACCGGGCGAATCCTTTATCTAGCGGTCTACCTGCACATGTACACTTCATTGTGCTGGCTACCTCATCCTAACCCTAACAAAGGGGGAGGGGGGGGGGGGTAATATAAATCACGATATGAATTAACAGTTGAAACGCATGGACTTATCTACTGATTCGTCTGCAACCATCTGAGCTCCCTCGCATATACACACACACATCCACATACTTATTGTCTTATGCTAGCCCAAAACTAGGTTCCTGTAGATACATTGGGGAATGAGGTGGTTGGTATATGAAACCCAATAGCAATATAGATTAATATA
This sequence comes from Branchipolynoe longqiensis, assembly GCA_030323885.1. NCBI lineage: Eukaryota > Metazoa > Annelida > Polychaeta > Phyllodocida > Polynoidae > Branchipolynoe > Branchipolynoe longqiensis. The sequence continues at coordinate 38,131,454 of CM059191.1, forward strand.
TTGTACATAGTAAGCGAGCTACTCAATCGGGCACATGTAGTGCAAGGCTATTGACCGAATTATGGTAGGGAAGTTAGTGTGTGCTTGACAGTACTGCCACTGTGTCGTATAGGCCTACTCATATGATACTGTATATAATAGTCTACAAGAGACATAGTTGTGCGTAAAGTTTCAGGCTCTGTCTCTGAATCGAGGAAATACACTGATTAATTTGTTTGAGCTACGCCGATGCACACGTCAAATTATGTAGTGCTATTGCAAACATGTTTGTATATTTTAGATGTTCGTGTGTTATAGTAAACAAAATAACAGATACCTTTTTTCCCTTGCTCACAGCCACACCTTCCCCACGATTGTTGTCCTTAGTTGCTAGATGATGTCACTGAAACTTGCGCTCTGCCGTGATCTTTAAGCACATTCTAGGCGTGGAGTGCGCTTGGAGAGTGCACATTTCGGTGACTACGTCATCTGAAGCTGCATATTATCCCGCGCATGCGCCGTGCAACCGGATGCGCATGGTGTTATGAAATGCCGACCTTGACAGGCGTGTTTTGATTATACTTTTCGAGCAATATTTACTAATAAGAACACAACATGATTTTGATTAGAGTGCTCAGTGGTGTAAAATCGCATTATGCAACTGCACAGGTAAGAACTACGGTATTTAACTCCTTATACTGATAAAAACAGTGTCTTTTTATTTGCGACAAAATGATACTTGGCTACTGCCAAGCCCCCTGGCCCTGGGGCTGGGCAACTTACTTGGCATTACTTGCCGGTGTCGCAGTTTCAGCGCCCGGTCAGTTTCAACGGCCCGTATAGACTGAAACTCAAGGCATTGTCAATGGTCGTGAGCAATCATCATACAGAAAATACAGCAAAAGTGATATATCTCTAAAAGCACACAACAAATCGCTTTGTACACATATGGAAAACATCTTTACCAAAAAGACTGTATTAAATTTATACGGTTAGGGTTCTTGATTTGTATTAATTTTGAATGAAACTAAGGTTTTGCACTGCGCGTACCGTCAAACTCAAGGCATTGTCAATGGTCGCTAGCAATCATCATACAGAAAATACAGGAAAAGTGATATATCTCTAAAAGCACACCACCTAGAAACAAATCGATTTGTACACTTGTAGAAAACATCTTTACCAAAAACATTATATTAAATTTATAAGGTTAGTGACGATGATGTTAGATTTTGACGCATGCGCATGAAACTGACCGGGCGCTGAAACTGCGACCGGTGTGGCGGTTTTAAATCTCAGTGTGTTTAGATTCTATGCTCGGGGTTTGTGCATGCGCCAAAATCTAACGGCATTTCAGCGTGCTCGATTAATCAACTCGGGTGACCCTAGCAACTTTTTGATGCACAAATGTGACATCATCGCTCCTAGCCAACCCCAGCTAAGAGGTGGGTTAAACTTTTTGCACAAGGGACGTGTTTTTGTCAACTCCACTCGCGGTGTTCTATTTGAATTTCTAGCAACTCGGGTGACCCGAGTTGTGTTAATCGATTACGTGCAAAACCCATTGACGCATGCGCAGAACCCCGAGCGTAGACTCTAAACACACTGAGATTTTAAACCGCCACAACGGTTAAGCTCGTAGTTTTAAGTTAAGTATTTAATACTGCAATGACAATGTAGTGATTACTAGTAGGGCCTACATGTAATATATTTCCTTACTCATTTTACTGACTGCGTCTAATGCTAAATGCAGCCACTTTTTCAGCAATCTGCTGTGCTGTGAAAAAGTTATGTGAATAAACTATATTTAAATTTAGTATAAATAATAAAGACTTTAAAGTGAAGACATAATCATAATGATAATTATTTATGAATGCAATAATGGGTTCCATGACAAAATATGTCGTACGTGACTTATGTCATACCTGGCATAAGCTCACAAGACAAAAGCTCACACCCTTAAAATGGCTTAATGGAAAAAGAGACAAAAGCTCACAAACTTTAATCAGATAGAGGTGTTACCAAAGACAGAGTCTCACATATCACCTCATTTCACCCCTCCTGATTCTGAATCACGCATTAGTTATGTGACTAAAAGATTTAAATTCATGTAATTGTTTCATATTGTAACTGGTATCATTGGCATTGGAAAGATTTGTTTGTTGGAGTTTCACAACCTGGCAATGTCTACTCTATCAGTCCATCATCTCTATGGTCATATCAGGACGGGTACCAACTTGTGACAGTGTGCACTCACGGTGACTTTTTTTTATAGTGCTGCCCCACCGGGGGATCAGGCTGCTGGCATCATAGCCTGATATCCCACTTAGTCACATTGTCCTGACACTGAGCTAAGCACTGACCAGTCCTCGCCATATCCTAATAGAAGGAGTGCACGTGATGTCAACACTGGGCGGTCAGCCATCTTGGATTACACTTGATACCACCTATGGCGCCCCCTGTCGTATACCAAGAACACTACGGCCACCACTGGGCCTACACGGTCGGTAGCCACCGAAGTATGGTGGCACCACCTAGTGGGTACTGCCTGAATCTTTCTAATTCTTTGAGCATCCAATGTATCAACATACGGCACTTTAACAGCGATGTGAGGCTACATGTTTTAAAAAAGACTTCCCCTCCATTAATAAACCCTTTTCCCAGAACTTCTAAGGCCAAACTGCTCAAAACAGTGGCAAATAAACCAACAAATCAGTAAATAAACACAATGTAAACAGTTGTGAGCCTTTCGTATGTAATCCAATATGGCCACCGGAAGTTGTCTCGTGACGTCATTACACCCCCTCTATAATAGTATAATACCAGGCTAGGTAGTGACAAGCATCAATTTTGTAAGTCATTCGTTTGACTCACTCAAACTCCTGACCTTCCGCACAGTGCTCTAGCGATTCAGCCACCATGTCCTATTCCATTGGAAATAACTATGTATTACTATTAAAATGATCTTTATATTTTGCTTCTAGGACAAACATGAAAGTTATGTCCTTTTGAAAGTTGACCATCAGGGTGATGTTTCATCCTTTGTTTGAATGAAAAACAAAGAAAAACCTTATCCCAGTCCCTTAAGAAATACATTTCAAAATAGTCCAGCCTATGCTTGTGACATTTACATGTATTTAATTTTTGTTAAATTAATTGTTGTGCACTGTTGTCTCTTTTTTCTATAATGGTGTAAGCTTTTGTCTTGTGAGCTTTTGTCTACGCACCATGATAATGATATTACTTACTCATGTTTACTAACTTAGTCTCTTAGGAGGTGACTATTTGCATGGCCGCCACGCGGCTAACTCACAAACTGGCGATAGATACATAGATAGGCCATGTTTTGTAGGATAATAACAGAATTATATATTGATTGCTTAGGTGGATGACAATTATAACTTTTTTTTCCTTTTTGGGGAGGGGGGGGTAAAGTATTTATTCATCTGAATATGACATTTATCAGCGCCAGAGAACTGGTCTTCCGACCATCTTACTATCGGAATAAGTTTGGTCAGTGCTGTATTAGTCACAGCATCGATCCTGTAGAATTAAGGGAGAGGCTCCTGGTGTATAATGTACAGCACCAGTCACTGCGGTTCATGCAAAAATGGGGAGCAGCACCGAGTAGAAGATGTATACTCGGGGCAACTCAAACAATCGTTGTGGGTTACATTTTTTCTCTTATAAAACAAGGTAAGTTTATAGTTGACAAGACATTTTGCCTGTCTTATATAATGTTCAATGTGTTTAAACAGATTGATAGTTATGTAGGATGTTCGGTGCGTTGATGGTTTGTTGATGATGGTTAAGGGTGGTGGCACGGGAGGGGGCCCATTGGGGTGGGTGGTAGGGGGGGAAACCCACAGGAGAGCAAGCGAGGATGCGGGGAGGGCAGGAGCTCATGGTTTTGCTAGTAATTACTGCAGTAGTCATTCAAGGGCCTGAATAACCAGGTGGGCTCTATATGCATTTTTGAAGGCAAGTATTGTTTCTGTTTCTCTGACTCTGATAGGGAGGTCATTCCACATGACACTACCTTTGTAGATTGGTGCTACATTATATTTATTTGTTGAAGGGTGTGGTACATTGAGCAGAGTAGACGCTCCTCTTCTTGTTATTCTATTTGTGTGGTCGATGAATTTTTCATCATTTGCGCATTAGTGCCATTAGGTGTAGGTCCCTTCGCTCTGAGAGAGTATCCAATTTTGCTTTCTTGTGCAGTTCAGCCACACTGAGTATCTTGCCTTGGTAAACTGTTCTCAGTGCTCGGTTCTGAATTCTTTGCAGTTTGATCTTTTGTTGTTTTGTTAAGAGTTCATATATGATGTCATTGTAATCTATAACAGGCAATATTGTAGTCTTGTACAGGAGCAGTGCAGTGTTTTCACTTATGAATTTCCTTAATTTCCTAAAAGTTGTCAGTTTTAGTGCCAGTGTTTGATTCAGTCTTGCCAATTGTCGGTTCCCATTTAGAGTGGAGTCAAGAGTTGTGCCCAGGTATCTGCAGGAGCCCACTTCACAAAGTAAGGTTCCACCCATTTGTAGTTGGATTTGAGGGGCTCTTGTTTTTCTCATTTTCGTCCCATAGATCACATACCCTGTCTTGGCACTATTTACTGTTAGTTTATTTTCATGGCACCATGTGTTCACCTTTTCTAGCACCTTTCCATCCGATAATTATAACGTAATAGTGTACTATTTCTCATATGCAGAATGTGCTAAAATAGCAATTTGGAATGAGGGACACATGTTTTCTCATGAAACAAATTATCACTCTTTATATTATTTTACTAGGAATTTCCTTTATGTTGCATAATCCCAGGCAAAGGCAAGTACAATATGAGTGGTATATATCGTAAATTTTAAGATGCTTGTCTTGTGTAGTTGAATTACAACCTCGTATTATTGCTCAAAAGTTACATGGTTGATGTTACACTGTTGATGTTATTCCAGATTCTACGACGTCTGCCAGTTGCATTTTATGCAACAGGTCCTCTTTCTCAAACGAAGCAAAAACTGGTCTCGGTAAGTTGATTGATTGATTGCTGGTGGTTTAACACTGTGTTGGCAGAAACGCCCATATTCAGGGCGAAATGCTAGGGATATTTGTTATGTCAACTTTGTTAATCACGTGTATATGCCTACATTGCAATTTAATAGGGGTTCTCCGTTCAGTAAGTCATTTGGTAAGCAACTATATTGCTTTTGTGGAGGGGAACTTGAAACTTGTTTACATCAGGTGTCGAGGGTTGTTTTTAAAGTGTTTTTTAAAATAAATATTTATTTATTGAATCAGGTGTGGATATTTACACAAATTAAATACACAAGTGACTGGCTAAAAAAAGAAATTGTGTAAATAGTAAATACCTATATACCTGTAGCACATATGGTCGGAAGATATATATATGAATAAAGGATATACATGAAAAAAGATATATATGACAAAAGATATATACGAAAAAAATTAATTCCCCCCCCTCTCCAAAAGAGTTGATGATGCTAAAGACAAGGTAAAGTACATAAGATATCGAACCCTATGGTGATGGACACCAGTTGGCATGACTTCACAATGGTTAGTCATACTTTGGTGGTAATATCAAGATATTCACATAGGATCAGTTAAAAAATAAAAACGGGCATCGGGAGATATTAACTTTAAGTCAATCTTAGTCCAATATATAGTGTCATGACACATCTGTTTATGCTACTAGATACACGCACTACCTCCAACAATAGATGTTTTTGCGGATTTATTCGTTGTGAAAATTGCTAATTCAGATGTTACTATATTATGTCAACTTGTTTTGTTACACAGGAATTTAAAAGTGTTGAGGATATTCGTAACATTGGAATTTCCGCCCACATTGACTCGGGGAAGACGACACTGACAGAACGGATCCTTTTCTACACAGGAAAAGTAACCGAGATGCACGAGGTAAAGTTACTATTGAAACTTGAAGCACCAATGTTTGTACATCTTGTGTACTAGGTGTGGTTACTATTGAAACTTGAAGCACCAAACTGAGTTTGTACATCTTGTGTACTAGGTGTAGTTACTATTGAAACTTGAAGCACCAAAGTTTTTACATCTTGTGTACTATGTGTTTAATAGTCAATCCACTTGCGTGACTACACCCACACATGTCAATTTCAGGATTCAGAAACCCAGTTGACTGGTATGAAATTCACAAGTTGAGCACATTTACTGATAGCTCGGGAAACAATGGTGTATTTAAAAATTTTAAATGTCCTGTTTAAATTGTGAAACGCTAGACCTTCCTCTGCCATTTATATATTATGTCACCGCTTAATATTGTATTGAAAATTCGAGTATCACTTCACAGTTGGGTTTTGTCAAACTTCATGACGAATATGCATGGTTCCAATAAGATTTAGTTTACCCTGGTCTCTACTCACAATGAGCCAATCTGTGTTTGATTGAGAGTAGACTGGATTGATTGTTTGGTTGTTGGGTGTTTTGCCAGCAACCGCTGAGATCCTATTGAATTGTGACTGCATTCATGCACCTTCATAGTGTTGCCTCACTGGAAGACCAAGCTGGTTGCTTGTTGGAGTTTTACCGCCTGGCAACATCTAATGTCATCAGGACGGATACTGACGTGTGACAGTGCGCACTCATGGTGACTTTATAGTGCTGCCCCACTGGGAAATCAGGCTGCCGGGACAATGACCCGATATCCCAATCTGGTCACATTATCCTGGCACTGAGCTAGCCAGTCCTTGCCCTATCCTATTAATACCGATCGCCAGGTTAGGAAGCGACAAGTATCAATTTGATAAGTCATGACCTTATCACATTATCCTGATACTGAGCGAACTGGTCCTAGCCCTACCCTAGTTGTGCAGAGCACCAGTCTAGGTAGGTAGTGACAAGTATGAGTAAGTGATTGGTTTGACTTGGATTGAGATTTCGGTGTTGGGTTTGCAGGTGAAGTGTAAGGACGGGGTGGGTGCAACCATGGACTTCATGGAACTGGAACGACAGCGGGGCATTACCATTCAGTCAGCCGCCACCTACACTGAATGGAAAGGATTGAACATCAACATCATAGACACGCCAGGTGATTCTTACTGCAATGTTTATAGTTTTCTGAAAGTTGCACAATCCGAGCAAGGCATAATATTTTCAAAGCTAAATGTGTGTATTCAACATATAATTACTATCTCATATGTAAATTGTCATGCTATACCATATGTAAGTCTTGAAATTAAATTCTCACACTCAAGTAGAATATGGGTCATTCTCGGAAACTGAACACTAAAGTGTGACATGGAAACCAAAAGTGAAAACCTTCCAAATAATAGCAAAGTCCATGTTCATATGAAGGTTTATGCTGTGTGCGCATGCCCGGTGCTAGGTCACGTGGACTTCACGGTCGAAGTGGAGAGGGCGCTGCGCGTGCTGGACGGGGCCGTGCTCGTGCTGTGCGCCGTGGGCGGGGTGCAGAGTCAGACACACACGGTCGACCGACAGATGAAGCGCTACGGGGTGCCGTGCATCGCCTTCATCAACAAGCTCGACCGGCAGGGCTCCAACCCCTACCAGGTGCTCAGTCAGCTCAGGTTTGTTACCCCACTACCACTACTAACTGCTGCTGGGACCAGACGGGATGGCCAAATGAGTTGAGCGTCCGTCTCTCGTTTTGCTAGATCATGGGAGTTGAAGCCATGGGTTTGAAAACCCTGGCCAAGTCACACAAAATGACTTTAAAATTTATACTTGTCACTTCCTAGCCTGGCGCTCAGCATTATTAGGATAGGGCAAGGACTGGTTGGTTGGCTCAGTGTCAGGATAATGTGACTGAGTGGGATATCAGGTCATGGTGCTGGCGGCCTGGTCTCCCAGTGGGGCAGCACTATAGAGTCGCCATGAGTGCGTACTGTCACAAGTTGCTGCCTGTCCTGATATGACCTTAGTTGTTGCCAGGATGTAAAGCTCCAACAACAACCCAACCAATTGCTGCTGGGCCATGTCAAGGGTAGAAATTAATTAGCCTCTATTGTCTAAGCTAGATGCTATTGCTAGTGTATTCATTAAAGTTGCATTTTAATGTTCCATAATAATGTTTCATATCAAGGTTCCATATCAAAGTTCCTTATCAAAGTTCCATATCAAAGTTCCATATCAAAGTTCTATAGTCCGATGGTTTTGAGGTTCTGCTGTTTAATTTCTTTTCAGATAAATGTATTATGTTGATCGTTATCAGCTACTTTGCATTAGTTTGAAAGTAACTTTGGTTATAAATGGACCACTTTGGAGATGTTTGAAGTGAAAACATGACAATTTTAGTTTTTGCGTGCACATCCAAATGCTGGCCACTGTACTCTTCGACATTAACAGGTCCTAACAATTTGACTTTTGTGTTCGCATATATATGCAGCAACAAATGTTTAACAAGTACACCTGGATATGTAAGATCAAATTTTGGGGAGCATTACAGTTTTGTAAATGTAATGCTTTCATTAGACTATACAGCTTTAAACATTGATTGCTGCATAGGATGAATACTAACTAAGTCAGTTTAATTTGGCATGTTTTCACTTCATCCCTCATGGAACAAGGCAACCTGGCCGATAGAGCACCTGTCCCGCTGGGCAGAGTGTACTTACATTGGGCAGAGTGTACTTACATTAGCTTAAGTTTAATCATTTGTTATTGTCATCACTTGTTCATTCACATCATGGAGACCAGCTAGATAAGCATCACGTTTCTGGGATCCTTTCTGTCTGTAAGGAATTTGTATGCATTTATTGTATCACCTCAGTTTGTTGTAAACATACCTTGCAAAGAGTTAAAATAAAAGAATTGAATTGGAAAAAATTGATTTGTCTTTGCACCTGTCTCTTTTGTGTGCTTTACAGACAGAAGTTGATGCATAACGCTGCCTTTCTTCAACTGCCCATCGGGGTGGGGAGCAACTGTAAGGGGATCGTGGATCTGATTGAAGAGAAGGCTCTGTTCTTTGAAGAACCACAGGGGTGAGTACTGATGTGTTCAAGTCATAACAATAAAATAACCGTGATAGAAATAAGCACACAAAAATTACTTGTCCACTGGACAAGTCTGGTGTGAGTTTCACTTGTCTGTCTGAATTTTCACTTGTCCCAGAGAAGCGGACCAGCTCTTATATAATTCGAACGCTGAAAAAGTTATGTCGGATGGCGTTTAAGAGAGAAATCCTGAGGATTTAATTTATATGATCGACGTTAAATTAAATGTTATCCCTTAAATTCTCTAGATTGTGTGATTACATTTAGCTAACTAAATGGTATGGGGCTGTTCAAATGCTGGTTTTCTTTTTCTTCTTTAAAATTAGACACCTTTTCACACCCTGAATACGCTCCGTAACGCTAGACCATACATCACATAATGCTTGACCCTACACCCTCAACGCCCTAAGCGTTATGTAATATTTGATGACCCCCTTATGGTATATCTAGTGCATATCAAGCATTCAGTGTATGTATTAGTGTGAAGGTGGTGTTTTGGTTGGTTTTTAGGAAGGGATGTGTGTGTAAAGAATGGATTTAGATAAAATGGTGGATTGTGGGTATGTGCGGAATTAAAGATGCAGTATTGCTTATAAATTGTTTGTTCCTATACACATGTAGTCACTTGATGTGTAGGATTGGTTGGTTGCTTGTTGGAGTTTTACGTCCTGGCAACATCTAATGTCATATCAGGACGGATACTGACTTGTGACAGTGCGCACTCATGGTGACTTTATAGTGCTGCCCTACTGGGAAATCAGGCTGCCGGCACCATGACCTGATATCCCACTCTGGTCACATTATCCTGGCACTGAGATAGCCAGTCATTGCCCTATCCTATTAATGCCGATCGCCAGGTTAGGAAGCGACAAGTATCAATTTGATAAGTCATTAGTTTGACTTGACCGGGAACCAAACTCCCGATCGCATGCATGTGAGCCCCGCGCTCTACCGATTCGGCTACGGCGCACGGTTGTTATGTAGGAGGTTAGGGGTAACTTACAGTATTCGCCTGGAGTCGACTATCTTATTGAATCTAAACTGTTCTTTTTTTTTTGTGATGAATTTATTTACCTGTTGATGTGTCTTTCCTCCGGTGGTTGCAGGCTGAATGTGCGGGAGGATGCTATTCCCGCCGACATGCTGACGGAGGTGGCCGAGCGGCGGCACGAGTTGATTGGTTTGTACACAGATTGAAGCGTAGTCTTTATGTTTACCTAAGTCTTTACTGGACGATGGTCCTTAGTCCTGTGTATCCAGATCATTGTCTAATGAATCTCAAGAGATCTCTTCTTTTTTTCGCTTGAAGATTTATACTGCCTATCATGGATAAGTCTGAATATACTTGTTTTCACCATTAAACAGTTGGTCGATAGAAAGCCAGAGCCTACACTTTTATACCGACCCAAGGGATTTTTAACCTCCCACACCACATAGACATGGTATGAGAGCAACTGGCATTTGATGAAGCTGTAAGTTATACACAGTGGTGGAAATCCAAAGTGGCAGAGGTGATGGCATGGGCACGGATCTGTGTGACATGAGCTCAGGAGCTGCTTCATAATTATATATGGTACCTTAATCCCTTTCGTATCCGTCAATTGTTCAAACATTTTAATACACCTCCACAACATAACTGGGAGGCTGTTCCACACATTTGTGACTCTCTTGGTAAAGAAGAGTTGCCTTAAGCGGCTTTTGAATCTTTTGTAATTTGTATAGCTTGTATGAATAGATGTTCTCGAGTTAGCCTTTGTTGGGTCGGTCCTACTGTGTACTTACCTGGCCAAGTTGCTGAACCTTACATCTCTCTTGTGATAATGGACGTATTCAACTGGGCCTTTCTATGCACATATCAACTTTTTTTTTTTTTTTACAAATTCCTATTCGACTAGGACCGGGAGTGGGTTTCTATATGTATGGTTCAAATGTGTCTTGTGGCTCCATTCACAAGGTCACGTGGTGTATTTCAACATGGCTGGTATGGAAAGGTTCTTTTCTATTGTAAATGGTGGCACCCATAGGGGGAAGCCATTTGCAATGGAAATGAACAGCTCTGATTGGCTCTTTTCGATTGCAAATGGCAGCCCTCATAGGGGGTAGCCATTTGCAATGGAAAAGAACAGCTCTGATTGGCTGAAACCACTGAAGCCATTTGACTGGTCCTCTTTGCATTCGAAAACCAAGTTCACTGTGCAGGTGGGCGGAGACTAAATTTTGCAGATGGAAAGGTCCCAGTCGAATACGTCCAGTGATCACTGTAACAAATATATGACATGGTGTAAAATTCTCCGATTATAAGGCAAGATACAAGAAAGGGTTATGGGGACTACAGGGACTCAGCAGGCAAAGGGTTAACACATGCAGATAAGGATATCTCCAGCCAGCACACAGGGTGCGTGGGGGTGTGGTGGGCTGTCTCTCCCACCTCTATCTGGGGCGGTCAATCATGTATGTGTGGAGCCCTACAGCCAATGGGAGGACAGCCAATCAGAAGCAGGCTCTCCTACACTCTCCAAGCATATATTGTTGTACACCTATATATTACCAAACTGATGATAATTAAAAGATTGATTGATTCTCTACTAAGATGCTGTGTTGTCAGGTATGTGTGTTGTGTTCTGTGGGACTGTCACTGGGATTGTGTGAGGTGATAACTATCTATGTGCAGTAAGGGGTGTAACTATCCTTAACTTGTATTGATGGCACTCTAATGAGGGTTTACTAAATAATATCTATGAAACGCGGTCCAGTAACAATACTAATAATATGTGAAGCATGGTAATGTAATCATACCAAATTCAGAAACATGGTAACGTTACAATAACCAGAACTTCATAATGGAGGGGGGCGGTGGATCAAACCAGATAAATTCTAAAACGCTCCTTAAGAGAAAGTTGCAGCATCGTCTCATTCACCATATTCATTATGTACGCAGTAAATCCTGTTGAATTTTTCTCATTTTAAGTCCACACTGGTTTAATACTGCACGCACTGTGGGCTGAATTCATATTTTCCTAATTCCACCTATTCTAGAATGCCTCTCGAATGCAGACGACCTTCTCGGAGAAATATTCCTAGAGGAAAAAACGCCGTCACCGGAAGATATACACGTGGGTATCTTTTAGCTGATAGTGGCTGACAACACCCAAAAATGGGTGGGAGGAAATGAAAGATTAATTTGTTATAAAGGAATTAGGAAACTAAATTCCATGGTAGAAGTGACATCGTTGATAACACATTGTTACTGATGGAATCGAACTTTACTATCCAGTTTAAAAAGTAAAATGATATCAGGTTTACGTTTTACTATATTACTATAGCTATTTATTCAAACACTTTTAAATTTAAGTTTCTACTGTAGTGGCTCAGATTTAAAACCTACAGTTCTGTAACAATCGCGTAATACCCCTAGTTTTGGGTTCGGGAATGGTTATCGACCTCTGTTCCACATTGGTTAATGCTCATTACAGAGCCTGGGGCTTCAAACCCAATTTCGATTAAATTAGCTTTCAGTAAGTAATTCATTTGTATTTTTGCTTTGATATAGTTTTATAACTGCCAGGTGTGTATGAGCGTTTTCGGTGGTCGGGTGGGTTATGTTAGGGATTCGGTAATAATAATGTAATGGAGGCGGGCGAAGTGGGGAGGTGGAAGGGAGCAGAGTAGAAGAAGCAGAAAGATGAAGCATAAGTAGAGCTAGAAGACAGAAGAAGAAGAAGAAGACGCAGAAGAGTAGAAGAGAGACGTAGAAGAAGAAGAAAGGCGCAGAAGAAGAAGAAGAAGACAGACAGACGAAGTAAGCAGACGAAGACGACAGACGGCAGAGAAAGACGAAGAATCAGACGGAAGACAGGGAGCCGGGCTACGACGCCTACGAAGCATCAGACTACTAATCGAAGCATCCCCCCCTCTCCTACTCTCCCCTCCTCTCCCCCCCCCCCCCCCCCCCCCCCTCCCTCCCCCCTCCTCCCCTCCGCTCCCCTCCCTTCCCCTCTGCCCTTCCCCTCCCCTCCGCTCCCCCACCCACTCAACCCTTCTTGACTCCGGGTAAAGCATTAGCTCATTGTCTGCTTCCCCATTTCTCTGCCAGGCGGCAGTGCGGCGCGCGTGCATTCGGCGCACCTTTACGCCGGTGCTGGTCGGCACTGCGCTCAAGAATAAGGGTGTGCAGCCGCTCCTGGACGCCGTCGTCTCCTTCCTGCCCAACCCGAGCGAGGTCACCAACTTTGGTCTCATCAACAAGGAGTGAGTCGGTGTGCCGCCTGGGCAGGCTCAGCTACCACCACATTGCTTCATCAAATAGACATCTCGGCGTGAATAATGTAGCCTCTGTCGCCGACTTCGCGTCAAATTACTATCACTCGTCACTTACTTATTGTATGGAAATGAGACTATAT
>CM059191.1:38145344-38162954 GCA_030323885.1 Branchipolynoe longqiensis
TAGATGCCTAAATCTCTTGTCGGTCAGACATTCGCTTTGCTAACCTGCATTCAGACGATCAGGAACCTACCCAGTCCGATAAAAGTGGTATCGCTATTGTTCTTTGCCGGTGCTATTAAAGCTGCATTGTCAGATGGTTTTGAGTTTCTCTCATTTTCTGAGATAAACATATTAGGTTGATCATTATAAGCACCCTTACTTTACTTTGAAGTAACTTTTATTTTAATTGGCTAACTTTTGACACATTTGAAATGCAGACGTCATTAATTAATTTTGACAAGCTTGCCAAAACTCTACCATCATAGGCTTCTGCAGAAACAGGTTCTATTAAATTGATGCGGTATTCCCTTCTATGTGACAACAACTGTTTAATAACTGCACCAGTATCTAAGTTAGATAGTTAGAATCAAATCTAGATAATTGTATTGGTTTTGAAAATTTGAAGTTTCCATCGGACCATGCAACTTTAAGTATTAGAGGCTGACACCCTGTGCAACTTTGACACTGTCGGAGAAACTGGAAGTCCGATTTCCGGCATTGTTCTTTGCTTGTGCTATTAGAGGCTGAGTATATACCCTATATGCAACTTTAACACTGTCAGAGCAACCGGAAGTCCGACTTCTGCCATTGTTCTTTACCAGTGCTATTAGAGGCTGAGTATATACCGTATATGCAACTTTAACACTGTCAGAGCAACCGGAAGCACGACTTCCGCCATTGTTCTTTGCCAGTGCTATTAGAGGCTGAGTATATACCCTATATGCAACTTTAACACTGTCAGAGCAACCGGAAGTCTGACTTCCGCCATTGTTCTTTGCCGGTGCTATTAGAGGCTGATGACACCTTATGCACCTTTCATACTGTCAGAGCAAACGGAAGTCAGATTTCCGCCATTGTTCTTTCCTGGTGCTATTAGAGGCTGATTATATACCCTATGCAACACTGTCAGGGCAACCGGAAGTCCGATTTCTGCAATTGTTCTTAACTGGTGCTATTAGAGGCTGACACCCTATGCATATGCAGCTTTAACACTGTCAGAGCAACCGGAAGTCCGATTTCCGCCATTGTTCTTTGCCGGCACGACTAAAGACTGACACCCTTAACCATAGCCTATGGCTCCTGCTTGCAGTCAGGTGATGGAGAAGAAAGGGATTGAGCCGCTGGTTGAGATGCTGAACGACACGTGTGAGATGGCGAGTGCCAATGCTGCCTGCGTGCTCACCAACATGGGCACTGCTGAGGAGCTGCGGACGGAAATCCTGGAGGCGGGAGTTGTGACCGCCCTCATCGAGCCGCTCAAGTCGACGTAAGCCACACAGCACCAGCCTCACTTGCCAGGTGGCATTCTGTTCTGAACATTTTAATTAGCAACAATTGCCGGTCAATTAGGAAAATAGGGTTCGTATGGGGCCTGGATAGTCTTGAAATGTTTTGAACTTCATTTGCCCCATTTCAACGCTTTGAAAAGCCTTGAATTTGAGCTATTATCGGTAATTCGTCTTGAAAAGCCTTATATTCCATTAAACTGTCCCCACTGATCTAAATTAGTCCGAAATTGCCATTCACCTTTGTTGTTTTTCCCCCCCTGAAAATTAAAGCCTATTTTCATGTGGATTTCAGCACAGACTGGTTACCCACAGACTGGGGAACTCCTCTAGGTTGCGCTGATCCCCTACCCTTTTTATATGTATTTTTTCACCAAGGCACCAGAAGGACGTTTCAGGAGCCCGACTAGGAGGATTTAGCACTCTCCCTCCATATATTCAGTTACATAGACTGAAAACGTGTGCTTGGAGAGCATTTGTCAGAGTACAGCTCCAATATACGTGCCCTATACCGGGTGACTTTAACACATACATAATCGTTGTCTTTCTGCGGGAGGACTCAGCAAATGGACATGATGGGTGTCTACCAATATATATTTTAAAGTAAAATATAAATGCTTCAAAATATATACAGTAAAACCTCTAGATACTGACCCCATCCACAGATCGACTACTCCCCCTATATCGAGCGCTTTATTTAGGTCCCATCAATACCATTGTAAAGATATTCTAACTCTCTAAACCGACCACCTCCCTAAACGGACCACTTAAAGTCGGTCCGATGGTCGGTCCATTTAGAGAGGTTTTACTGTATATATAAAATTATACAGTTTTTACACCGAATAATATTGAAGTATCATGGCCTATGTTTTCTTCCAGTAACACAGAAGTTAACAGTAAAGTGGCCTTGGCAGTTGCTACTTTTGTAGCCGATGAAGCATCGCGAACACTGGTAGGTGTTTCCATTCACTACTCTGGTAGCTGATTAGATAACGATGTCTAACCCTGTTTTACACTTAAAGGAAAATATCATGTTACCACGAGGGCATGTACATATGTATGTATGTGTGTACCCCTAACCATATATATATACACATGTGTGTGTGATGATGGCCCACGGTCTTCCATACTGTCTCGCACTCACGGAAGAACGCCAAGATTTAGTTTCGGTACGCTTCAACCTGGTTTATTGCAAAACCTCTGCTCTCTGCGGCGTCAACAGTCAACTGACCCGCCCCCTAACTCACCAGGTCCCACATCGCCTCTATAGGTGGGTGGGGGGCATGCCGCCACCTAGCGCAGTTCAGTGTAACTGCGTAGGTGTGCGGCGTAGTGTCTGCCGCCACCGCGTGGTAGTGGGGCTCATGTAGACTACTACATGTGTATATATACATATATGATGAGGTATAAATATATGTGATGTATAACGTATTATGCGGGTATAAAGATACAGAAAGGAATATTACTTATTATTATGATTATTGTTATACTCCATAAGATGCAACACTGTACCGGTGGCGCCATCTCGGCCCACCTCACCTCCCCCGGATATTGACCAGTGTCAGTCGCACCGGAGGATTGTGTAGGCTTGTATGACTTGTAGCAGTGACAAGTTCTATTAAATTAACTAAATGTTCCCTTATATACAACAATATTTAATAAGTGTAGCCTACCAATAATTAAGTTGGATATGTAGGATCAAATGTAGGCAAGTGCTTTAGTTTGGAAAATATTATGGCTTTATCGGATTCTGCAGCTGTAATACAGGAGATAGATTCGTTAGTACTAGTAGTGTCGTTAATAAAAGTGGCATCAGTGCCATTTGTTAGTTAGAAATGTGTTATAAATGCCAGGTGGCTGGGCCTGGACGGAGTCAGACTAAAGCTGCATCACATTTTCAACAACAAAGAAACACTTATCGAGATTCAATTATATACCATATTCACGTGGGTTAACTCACATGTGTGGGTTAACGCCCACCCCCACTTGGACAATATTTCGTAAAGCCCACCCCTTAAACGCCCATGTGTAGGTAAAGGCCTATCCCCCACTTCATAATTTGCCAATTTATACGGCCAGGGTGTTAACCCAGGAGAATACGGTATATCAAACTTAGATACCTAATTATAAATGACTATATAATTATTAATTTTATTTTTGCAGTTCAGAGAAAATAATGGGATCGAGCCTTTAGTACAACTGCTGCATTCTGGGAACGATGATGTCCGCCGCAGTGCATCATGGGCTATAGCTGTCTGTGCTGTGGACGAGCCCAACTCAGCGGAAATCTGTAAATTTGGGTATGTGACCGCTGTAATGTGTTTGAGTGAGGAATGATCGCACACGTTGACATCTTGTTACTCAATGCTTTATTACCTGCCAGCGTTAAATAGCGAAATAGCGAATGGTAGACAGGAAGTGTGAACAATTATTTGTCTCTCATTTTTACTTGAGTGCAAGTAAATAAGCAACACAAGGAATAATTAGTAGCATGTGGTGAATAAGGGGTCAAATTTCCCTGGATCATCAGCCCATGCCTTTTCTAATCTGTTCTTGAATGAATTTATTGACTCGGCATCAATAACATTTTGTGGGAGACTGTTCCATATATTTATGATCCTGTTTGAGAAACTGTGTTACCTTAACTTTGAAATGGCTCTGGGTTTTACTAGTTTGAGAGTATGGCCGTTAGTCTACACTGGTCCCTCGTGTCGCTGGTTCCGGCTGGCTGGTTCCCGGCCCACCGAGCCTTAATACATACATAACATCTCCTTTTCACAGTGAACAAAACAGAAAATGGTTCGGGGATATACAATATAACATGCAGAAATAATAATAGTTTAAGTCAGTGGTATGATGAGCATTCGGTCTGGTATACGACAGTCTCTGGTTTGCTATGATAGGTTTTGATTATGGATCAGTCCGATTTGACATGTCAGCAGTTCACATATACAAATATACACATGTTGTTCTTTGGGTATTAGAGTCGGTATGGTTATTTTGATAGTCGCTGATTACTGGTGGTTTCACATACATATATTATCTCTCTCTTGAAGAAAATAGTTTAGTTTAACATGAGTGCAATGTACGTGTTATATACAGTTCAATTCAACTTTCGAGAAATATGGAGTCCGTATTGTTCTTATCTATAACCTGTTGACTATATACACTTGTGGTTCATGGTAACACAAATGTGTTGATGTTAGTCATGACCGTGAGTTCTTGTTGTTTTGGTGCCAACAACTTAGATGGTTCCATGTTAATTCACAGTACACAATGTTCATATTGCTACGGCAATATGGGTAATTCGAAACAGAGGCGGGGAAAACCTCCCCCTCCACACCCTCCCGACCTCCAACTTCCCCTCCCCCCCCTTTCTCACTCCTCCCCCCCCTTTCTCTACATCCCTCTCCCTCCACTCTATCCAGGCGGCGCCACCGACCCCGCCCTCTCCTATAACCCTCCTCTCCTCCAGGTGGCGGCACCGGCCCCCCCCCTCCGCTGGTGCCGCCGCTGGTCCCCTCCCCCTCCCCTCCTCACTTCCGCTCTCCTCTCACTCTCCCACTTCTCCACCACACGCCTCGCCACCAACACCTCTTTTCAACTCGCCTCCTGGCTGCTCTCCATCACCAACGAACACCAACCGTCACCATGCCGGCACGCAAGACAACCCGACGAACAGCAGACACCCCGGCCGCCGCCGTCTCTGACGACGCCACGTGCACACCACGCCAGCGGGGCAGACCACGGATGGAACGACCGACGACGACATGTCTGCGGCCGAGCAGCTCACCATGCTCAGGCAGTCTGTGACCGACTCAATACGCCAGCAAGCCGACTTGGCCAAAACGATGTCGGAAAGGATAAAGGCACTCGAGACTCGCAAGACAGACAAGACAGACAAGCGATCACAGAGCAACTCCTCCGACGACAGACCCGTCCCCAAACGCAGGAAACGCGGCACCCCAGACCCGGACCAATCTCCAACGCCACGTGCTACGACCTCCCACGCACGCTCACCGAGATCACCCAGATCACCGAGACCCACGCCTTGCAGCCAACGCACCCACAAGGACCGACGGAACAGGTCAGAATCCCAAGAACGACCAAGACACAGGAGGTCCCGCCACGCACGGTACGCCACCGCCACATCCTCGAGCGAAGACGACTACCACCAAAAGGACGTGATCGATGCCATCATCGGAACCAACCCAAACGGACGGAACGAAAAAAGAGGTAGGACCCAACTCCTCCCCCACACGTACGTTATCAGGGATGAGCGCAAAGGCAAAGTCGGCCCGGGGGAGAGCACGTGGCACGAATACCTGGCGGCACTGTCACGAATGCGTAAAGACCCTAAAGTGCCACAGTCATGGATAAAACCCATACTCAGCCACCAGGACGAGATGTTCGACATGGCCGCGGAGTGGAAATGGGACACGTGCCTCGCCTGGTCGGAGAAGGTCTTTTCCATGATAGATGATGGCCGCCTCCCTAAAGCCTGGCGCGACGAACAGGCCATCAAAGACCTACAGCGCGCAGCATGCCTTGCAGGCATAAGGAAGGAAGAGGAGAGGCGTGCCGCTAAGGCCGATCACACGACCAGACCCCACCACTCACGCACCGACGAACAAACGACAGCCACGAACACCACACCATATAGACGCCCAGAGTTTAATACTGAGACGGACGGGCGCCCCTGCCACAAATGGAACTGGGGCACGGACTGTGGATACACTGCATCGCACGGCACCGGGAGCGATCGACGCGCACATCTGTGCGCCTGGTGCGCTAACAAGTACAAAAAATCTAACCCACACAGAGAACAAGAGTGTAATAATAAAAAGCGCCAGACTGAGCGCAAAACAGCGGCACTCGACACGGAAGAATCGGCGAAGGCGGATTTTTAGATGGCGGCCCTGGTGAGGCCGCAGATAACGCCACCTCAGACGATGCACGCCACACGCCCCAGCCGTCCCCGCCTGTCCTGCGCCTAGTCTCCTCAACACGCAGGTTCGTCCCGTCAATTCCGCCTTGGGACCCAAAACCATACACTTGCGGCACTGAGACCCCATCCGCCCACACTGACGCCCGCACCGACATTTTATGTTCTTAATACTAACATTCATTTTAATGCTTCTGGTTTAAGGTACTTTACTTTCAGCTTGTCAACTGATTAGTCAACCTAGTTAAATAAGCTTTATCACCAGTAATACACATAAAACACTTTTCATTTAACTTGTTTGTGTTATCTTGACACTTTGCCGATTAGAGTTTGTAATTAGTCGTGTTTTACTGATGCCCTAATCTATTCACAAGCCTTATTGCTCGGCCTTGTCGAGTGACATAGTTAGCTGGCATTGTATTTGGGTTATCTCTGTTTCTCGTTTGTTGGACGGTTGGGTTTCAAATTACTTGTCGGTTTGCGTTTTCTTTTCAGTGTTAAATTGTTTTTGTTTCATACTTCGTAATTTTGCGGATCTTTGTCTGTTTCTTTTGTGATTGTCCCTGGAGCCCACTTGCCTTTGTGTGTGACATATTGTACGTGTTCTCCAGTTTTCAAGTGTTTGTGCTGTTTTACTGCGTGCCGGTCATAAAATTTCTTTTTGTTTTGTTGTACCTTTTTGATTTGACTGTCGTCTACTTTTACTGTTTTTGGTTTCAGATGTTTAGTTAATGTTGGTAATTTTGATCGGAGTCTGCAGCTCATTACCGGGAATTCTGTGCCTACTGAATGTTTGCTTCATGGCTATTATGACCGCATTACTCGTTGTTGACCGTAGTTCGATTACTTATGGATATTTAGAAAAGTAATCAACTAATAGTAGATAGGGCTCATTCCGTATTTGAAATAGGTCTGCACCTATTTTGTTGAATGGGATGCATGGAATTTTATGGGGCTTTAAAGGCTCGCTATGTTTGTTCCGGTATTGCTGGCACAAACTACACCGTTGTTTTAAATCTTCTAATTGGGTCTGCATCCCCGGCCAAAACACATGTTCCCTTGCTAGTCACTTGCTTTTGATTATTCCTAGATGGGTTTCATGTAGTTTAGTGAGCACTGTTTTTTGTAGTTTCGGTATGATTATTCTGTTTCCCTTTAATACTAATTCGTCCTGTTTTGTTATTTCGTGTCGAAATGTGTGGAATGGTGTTGTGCATTTTGGTATTAACTGGTTGTCTTCTGGCCACCCATTGTTAACCATTTGTTTTACCTCTTGTAATACCGGGTCATTTAGCGTTTCGGTGGTGATTTGTTGTATGCATTCTTGAAGGATCTCTACAGCTGAAATGTTGATTTCCCTGTTAAACAGTTCGCTTGTACCGGTCTTGGTGCTGTGGTCTCTCGAGAGCGCATTTGCAACAAACATGTTACAACCTTTGATGTGCATTAGCTCTAAACTGTAGTTCTGTAACCGCATGCATTGCATGCGAGGGGACAGGTGATGCAAAGATTTGTTCACGATCGATAAAAGTGGTTTGTGGTCCGTTTCTACGTGTACATTTTTACCGAAAATGTAGTTGTGGAATTTTGTGCAACCGAAACAGATGGCTAGGAGCTCCTTCTCGATAACTGCATAACTGCTTTGAGTTTCATCGAGGGCTTTAAAGGCCATTGCAATTGGGTGACCTTGCAATAGAGCTGCTCCGAGACCCGACTTGGAACAATCTACTTGAAGTGTTATTATTTTTGTGACGTCATAGAAACGGAGAATAGGTGCATGTGTTATCATGTTTTTTAGTTTGTCGAACGCTTTCTGTTGCTCTGTTTCCCAGTGCCATGCAGTTATCTTATTTGTTAGTATGCGTAATGGTTTAGTTATCTCTGCTAGGTTAGGAAGGAACTTGGCTACATATCCGATCATACCTAGAAAGCGTTGTCCTGATTGTTTATTTGTAGGGGTGGGCATGTCGGTGATTGCCTGTACTCTCTCATTGTTGGGCCTTATACCTTTTTCCGATATGATGTGACCTACATATTCAACATTAGTTTTGTATATGCTCGATTTGGCAGGATTCAATCTTAAATTTACCTGTCTTGCTCGTTCGAGAACTGCGTGTAGATTTTCATTATGTTCATGCAATGAATTACCGTACACCAGAATGTCATCGGTTATGACGTTAACACCTTTTAGGTCATGCAAAATCCGGTTCATCTCGTCAATGAATATGTCTCCAGCAGTTTTTGTCCCGAACGGCAGCCTGGTATATCTGAACCTTCCCCATGGTGTATTAAATGTACTAAGTTTTGAACTCTCAGTGTCAAGTTGAATTTGCAAGTATCCGCTTTTTGCATCTACCACGGAAAAGAATTTTGCTCCCTCTAGTTTTGAAACAACTTCTTCTATTGTTCTAGTAGGTTATGGTCCTCACTTTATAGCTTTGTTTAATTTTGTTGGGTCTAAGCAAATGCGGATCTTATCTTTTTTGGGGACAATTGTCATAGAGTTAACCCATGGGGTCGGTTCAGTTTCTTTCACAATTACACCTAGTTTGATCATTCTATCTAGTTCTTCACCTACTTCTGGGAGGATCAATTACAGGTTGCATAGAGCTATCGACATGTATTTTGGCTTTTATCTTAATAGTCCCTAGCCCAGTGAACACATCATGGAATGTCTTTACCATTTGCTTTGCTTCATCGTTGTTCTCGTTGTCTTCTGAACGGATGCTGTCGATGCGTGAGAGGATGCGTAGCCAAACGCAGGCATCCTTACCAAGGATGGGACATACACTCTTTGTGATTTGGAATCGTAGTGGTTGGTCGTGTACCTGTAGTTTCATTTCGCCTGATGGGTTAATCCTCTGTCCTGAGTATGTGACTAACCGGCATCGCGGTTTGGTTATTTCTGCATTGTACATTTTTTTAAACGTGTCCATGGGGATGATGTTAGCTTCAAAACCTGTGTCGTTTGAAGTTTACATTGATTGTCTCTACAGGAATGTTTGCGAACCATAACTCGGCATTTACGTCGTCGTCGGTTGATATCGCACCTATGAACAAATCCGGATCCCATTGTTTGTCATGCCATTCGTCATCGCCGTTGTTGTCGTTGACTGTTATTTCATTGACTGTCACAGTTTTGCTGAAGTCTCCCACTTTTTTTGCACACACCACATGTCTTGCCTTGGCAGGGCATGCCTTCTGGTCTCGCCGATGAGAGTAGCCACACCAACCGCATTTTGCTTGTGTGCTACTGCTTCTGCTTTGCTGATCATGAAAGAATCTAGTGGGTGTTCGCTTCTAGTGTTGCTGCTGTGATCCTGTTGCCCATGGTGTCTCTCATGTTGAATCTTGTTGCTGTACTGCATCCAGTGCAAATTCAGGGTTGCTGTCGCTTATGAGTTGTTTTGCACGATGTTCACTCATTCTGCACATTTCTTCACACAGCTGTAATGTAAGTTTAGGTGTCTGGAGCAGACGATCCCTGAGGGTGTCACATTTAATCCCGCTTACTAGTCTATCGCGCAACAGCGAATTTCTAAATCGCCATATTCACATTGCCCGATGTGGTGTCGTAATTCACGTACGTAGGTGTCCATGCCCTCCTATCCTTGGTTGTACATGTTGAATTTGTAGCGAGTCAGCGCTATGTTTGTTTTTCCTTCACAATACATGTGGAACGCTTCCTTTAAGGGCCTTACTTTGTCTGTGTTTGCCACGGTGAATCTGATTGCTTGATGTACTTTCTGCGCCTCTGCACCGGCAACATAAAGGAATACGCAGCACTGCACTTTCTTGCTCCTGCTCTGCACTCCTGCTGCAGTAGCATAGATGTTGAAGGGATGTCTTCCAGTTGGCTGACAGGTTTTCCTCCAAGTTCAATGTCCCGGGTGGTTGCAAACCCAGGAAAGACATGTCCGTCTAAGGTTCTGCCTCTGACACCATGTAATGTGATTGAGTGAGGAGCGACCGAACACGTTGACGTCTTGTTACTCAATGCTTTATTACCCGCCAGTGTTAGTCTACACTAGTCCCTCGAGTCGCTGGTCCCGAGCGGCGGGTTCCCGGCCCGCCGAGCCTTAGTACATACATAACAACTGCCACATTTCTTTAACATGAAAGAACTTGTGCAATTCTGTGCTCAACCTGTCTCGGCCATTTCAAAGAATTGTAAGTGATAGCTTTATATAAGTATATGTATATTTAGTATATTAATGTATATAGATTAGTTAGACGAATCTTACCTGGGTATAGATGATGGATAACTATTGTTTTACCGAGGTAGAAGCCTCGGTTAGACGTGGGCGAGGGAGAAGGAAGCACATCCGGGTCCAGCAATCTTTACCTACTAATTCAGGATAAAAATGATTCTAAAAAACAACCTAAGGTCAAGTGACCTCATGCTAAATTGAGTGATTGACTAGACGTGGCAGGGCGTGGTGGGTGGGCCCTCGCCCACGTCTAACCGAGGCTTCTACCTCGGTAAAACAATAGTTATCCATCATCTATACCCAGGTAAGATTCGTCTAACTAATCTATTTTACCTCGGTATGCCGCCTCTGGCTAGCCGTAGGCTAGGGAGACCTTTACGTAAAATAATTTTTATCCTGATATTCTTGTTTTGTTATTATTCTTTAGTGATTATGTCTTATGTATGCAACAATGGAAAAGCGATTTGTATGGCAAAAAAGAGGAAAAACCAATGTTTTTCTTACCTCTCTCTTTCAGTTGGTGAGTAGCCTGTGCGCTATCGGCTGAGGCTTCTCTAGTCGTTTGTGGTAATGTCTAGCAAACGAAGTAGCGGTTTTCCATCCCGCGTGAGCTAGGATCCGTTTAACGGAGATGCCTAGCAATCTTGCCTTGGACACCATTGCACCACGTGTAGAGTGCGATGAGTACCTGTCTGTATTTACTCCCGCCAGTTTTAACACATTCATTGTCCATCGGGCGAGGGTATCCCTGGAAATGGCCTTGTGTGGCTTAATAAAGCTGACCAATAGCTGTCTTGAGTTTCTTATTAATCTTGTCTTGGATATATAATTTCGTATCGCAGATACGACACATAACTTGCGATCCTGAGTGAAACTGGACACCCCTATCGTAGAAAGGGGGTCACCTAATCGGTTTGATTTTAATAAAGTTGATAAATCAAACGTGGCCTCTTTACTGTCAATTTCTAGACCATTCAGCGACAGGGCAACTATAGTTTGGCCTCTGTGTCCAGTGACCAGGAGAAGCAAAACTGCGACTTTGAAACCTAAAAGTTTAACGTCCAGAAACTTATTTTCTGGCCATTTCTTGAAGAGGTTGAACACTAGAGAAACATCCCAAAACCTATTATATTTGGGTTTAGGCGGATTCCTCTGATAAATTGATCGTATGATCCAACAAATAACATGGTGTTTACCCATTGTTTGTCCATTAACCCGCGGTAGGATTATCGACAGAGCACATCTGGCAGCGTTAATAGCGCCATATCCTAGGCCTTCGTCCTCTAGGTAACGTAGGAAGAGTCCTACCTGGGATACTGTGGGAGTCATTGGCTTGACTTTCTTAAGCAGGCAATAAATACCCCATTTCTTTAAATACGTAGTATACATTTTCACCGTTCCTTTTCTCCACGCATCATCAACCAAACGCTGTTGTGTAATTTTGTCTAAGCCAAACTGTTCTAAATATTTATTTAAAAAAGGAATGCCACTAACGGAGTTGTCGACACGTTTCCGTGGCGTTCTAGTGGTCCCTGATGTTTGAGGTTTCCTCGGAATCTTGGGAAGCGAAGGCTGCTTTTGGCTGTGGCTAGTAACGTCGGTAGCCACGGTTGCGTGTGCCACTCGGGGACGATGAGTATGGCGTGTGTCCCCTCCATTTGAATCTTTCTGGCGACTTTGCTAATGATAGTAAAGGGGGGGAAAATGTAAAAGAAATGATGTCGCCACTTTAGGGAGAAGGCATCAATGTGCCAAGCATTGGGTTCCGGGTGCCACGAAACATATTTTGGAATTTTAAAGTTATTACGCGAAGCGAACAAATCGATCTGAGGTGAACCCCATGTGTGACAAATGTGTTTGAAAATGGATGGATTAAGTGACCACTCTAAGTGATCATGGAACTGGCGACTCATCTTGTCAGCTAGACAATTTTGTGTGCCTGGAATGTGATTAACAGTTAACCAGACATCAAAGGTTTGAGCCCAGTTCCAAATGAGAAGTGCCATTGCATTACATTTAATCGATTTTGTACCTCCCATATTTCTGACATAAGCCATAGCTGTGGTGTTATCCGTGAGGATACGTACATTATTTTTGGGTATTTTTACTAGACTGGTTAATCCCAAGTAAATGGCCCTTAGTTCTAGAACGTTAATATGATCGGGGAGTTCCGATTCTAGCCATCTTCCTCCCGTTGCTACATCATTTTGATGTGCTCCCCACCCTTGGAGAGACGCGTCAGTGGTAACGGTAGTGTCAGGCTCTCCCATTCTAATGGGATTGGGGGAATGGTCAAAGTGGTTTAGCCACCAATCAATGTCGGCTAGGCCGTTCTCCGAAATAAACATGGTCTTTTCAAAGTTTCCCTTTGCGCGGGCCAGCGCCAAATTTTTATCAATTTCGAGGGATTTTATGTGTGCCGCTCCGTATAGAATAGCTGGACTATACGAAACCATGACCCCGATAAGGACCGCGACCTGTCTAATCTTTGGCCTAGAAGTGTCTAACAGCTGTATCGCTGTGCGGTAAAGCTTATCTTTCTTTTGGCGTGTAAGCGAAACGGTCATAGCCGTGGTGTTCAGAATGAACCCGAGACACTTAAGCTCCTGAGTAGGAGAAAAAACCGATTTCTTGTTATGTATGAAGAAACCCAATTTGGTGAAAATGTTGCATAAATCTTTAACAGCGAGTTCACATTGCGTGAAAGATTGGCCCATAATAAAAGAATCATCTATGTATGGAAACATACAATGCCCCAATTTTGCCATGTGTGCAAAAATTGGTTTCAACAACTTAGTAAACAGACGCGGTGCGCAGGCCAAACCATTAGGTAAACATGTAAATTCAAAAAGTTGGCCATTCCAGAGAAAACGTAGGTATTTCCGATCTGTCTGGTGAATAGGAACGGTGTAGTACGCATCCCTTAAATCAACACTCGCTAGCCAACACCCTGGGGTAATTAAATCACGAGCTGTTTCTAAAGAAAACATTTTGAAATGTTTGTATTCAATGATTTCATTCAACTGAGTTAAATCTAAAATCATTCGGATTGAACCATCAGGTTTAGGAGTAGAGAAGATATTGGAAATATATTCCCCTTCAGTATGTTCAACTCTGTTGACAATGCCCTTAGACTCAAACAGTAGAACCTGGTGATCTAGCTGAGATTTTTCTAGTGAATTAAACTGATAC
This sequence comes from Branchipolynoe longqiensis, assembly GCA_030323885.1. Lineage (NCBI taxonomy): Eukaryota > Metazoa > Annelida > Polychaeta > Phyllodocida > Polynoidae > Branchipolynoe > Branchipolynoe longqiensis. The sequence continues at coordinate 38,159,018 of CM059191.1, forward strand.
GGAAAAGGCGCTCTCTTTTGTATAGGCAATTGTGTGAAAGGGATGTGAATGCCTTTAACAATATTCAGGACCTCTGGATTAGTGGTTAACTGTTGCCATTGATGTAAACAATTAGAAACATTCCCTGCTTGAAAAAGGCTTACTTCAGTTTGAGTTTCCTCCGTGACCATTGTAGGGTCAGGAGGCTGCACTGTTTGTGTGGAAATCTCTACTTGTTCCCTTGTTTCGGGAACTGGGGCTTGGGAACGAAATCCCTCTTGTAGCCGCGGTTGTCGTTCCAGTTTGAGGCCGGCCTGTCGCCTCGGCCCCTTCCTCGCTGGTTGAACTGGAAGGACGGTCCGCCCCTGAACGGCCTTCCTCCTCTGCGGAATCGAAAATCCGTCCTAGACTTTCTGAAGCCTGCTGGGTTTTGGAAGCGACGACTCTTTGCTTCAGTGTTTTTAGCACTCTTGTAGTCGACCTCTACCTGTTTGTACAGGTAAGCTAGCTGACCCCCAAACATCTTGGATTTATCTAGCGGTTTGCTCTTGATAGGGGTAGGTCCGGAATACACGGTGTATTCCTTACCATCATGGTCCGTTACCTTGTTCGAGCGGGCAACCTCTTTTCCGGCATCTGTGGTGACCGATTTGAAAACGTTTTCAAATCTCCGATGGGTCATGTAGTTACTAGCGGCTGCTAACAAAGCTATGCCCCGGTCCATAACCCGCGCCAAAGACGAGAACTTGTTCTCTGTCTGCATCCTGTTAGCCACAGGGATAACAGACGTCAAGGCACCCAAAACTGCCTTATGGATAAGGCAGAGGGAAGTTTCATAACGACGGCGTTCGTCGGAAAGATGAATGCCGGAATCCATCTCTTTGAAAACCGAAGCAGGAATGCCCTTAACTCCTGAAATCTGCTCAGTCAACTTGTTGATGACTTCGATCGGTTTAAACGTAGTGAAATGGCTATTCACCGTTTTGCGCATCATGGTAGTGGTGCGCACTTTCTGAGCTTTCTTTTTGACAATCTTCTTGCCAGCTTTAACGCCTATTTTGGCGTAGACACCCGCTCGTTCCGTGTCGGAATCCGACTCGGTGGAAGAAGAGTCGGACGACGAGTCTGAAGAGGAGTCCTTCTTCTTCTTCTTCTTCTTTTTTTTGGACTTTTTGGAGCGCTTAGAGTTCGCTTTCTTTGTGAACTCGTCACCAGAACTGCTCACTGGGCGGCGTTTCTTGCCCCGCGCTTTCGGTTTCGGAACCTCAGGTGCCGAAAGCGTGTCCTCTTCGTCCTCAGAAAAGTCTTCCCAATCCTCATCAGGGATTTGGGAAGGATCTGGAAAGGTCTGCGCCTGGAAAAGGCGCATCTTCTCCTCCATCATCTCCGCCATTTTCGCCTCCCACCCCACTGGTTGAGGGGCGTGATCACTGTCTTGATCCGAGGCATGAGCCCCAGGATGTGGGGACGGCGGAGCCGTAGCCGGTGGAGACGAATCGTAATCCGTAGGGGGGACACCCACCGCTGCAGCGGGCGGCTTATTCCGGCGAGTGGCCATCGGGAACTGTAACGAAACCAAAGCGTTACTAACCCGGAATCATCTCAACTACACAAGTGTAAGCCAGTAAACTGGGTTGAGGAACATGGTACAGAGAACGTGTTTTGCAACGTGTCAGTACAGGCGTGAAGCTAAATTTGCCGTAGGTGTGTGGTAACGAAACCAACCAAACGGAGGGCATCGATCGTGAGATCGGCCCCTCTCTCTGTTCCGTACACTTCTCCCACCTGTGGCTACAGCGCCAACAAGTTGGAGAAAATATTACGAAACTCGGAGGTTCGCCTTAAACCGGTCAGGGGTGTTTATAAAAAACACCCAGAAGCATCCCCAACATCATCCTCTATTAGGATCCGGGAGACTTTTCTTAGGAAATGAGAAACTCGGGTTGCCATTTCTCCCTGTCTGAAAAACAGGTGTCGATAGAACTCAGTATCGGTTTCGTTTGTGCCAGCGGCACGCAATGTTCTATCCGTAAGTTAAAAAACGTACAAAGTCCAAACAGGACTGAAGAAAGTTCTGAACTTTCATAAAAAGATGCTATAGAGCATGATAAACAAAGTTATCGAAGAAAACAGTACTTACTTTTGGATAAAAGCAGTAGTAGTAGATAAATCCTGTGGAGCAACTCACAAACGTCCTCCCGTTGTGAGTTACTTATGCTAATTGCTGGACCCGGATGTGCTTCCTTCTCCCTAGCCTACGGCTAGCCAGAGGCGGCATACCGAGGTAAAATCACTTATAAGTCAGTAAGTCTATGTATAGCTTAATATATAAGCTATATATAAGCTATATATAAGCTATATATAATCTATATATAAGCTATATATAAGCTATGTATAGCTGAAGGTGTATGCCTTATAATTGTATAGCTTTATATGTATGTATATTTATCTGCTCTTGTCTATTTGCTTATAGTACCATCATTTATAATTATATATATATATTTCTGCCACGGTGCGTCACTATTACCTCGTCCGACCGCTGATATTGTCTATCGACCATGAACTACATCCACACACTGATCTATATACAACCTTGGAGGGAGAGAATGGGGGAAGGAAGGAGGGTGGGTGGGTGGGGTGGGGGGTGATGGCCTCCAAAGGAATGTAATTTTAGGAGGGGTGTAAGGGCTAATGACATTGTGTTGAAAATGGCCTAAACAAAGGTGACGTAATCTATACAGGATACATTGGTGTTGGACGATGGGAAGGAAAATAAAATTCCTCATGTTTTCATATGATTTGGGTTCCATTCAATTCCTTGAGATATGACACATCTTCCACAGGTAATGCTATCTGTAATGTCGACAAGGTTCTCCCTTGGTATTTCAGAGGGCTCGAGCTGTTACAAGCGACGCAGCTGTCGGACACAAAGAAGAACGCCTTCACAGATATGGCTGTCGCTAAGCTCCTTGACAACAACCTCTCAGCAAAGTATGCGTTGGAAGGACATTTAAGTGAGTGCCATAACCGGCCCTAGGATTGCTGGCGCCCCGGGAAAGCTGAACTTTTTACTGCCATTAGAAGTATATTTTTAAACAATTTTAACACTGATGTGGCGCCCCCTAGTGCGTGGCACCCTGGGTGACTGCCTGAGTTGCCGGTAACTTCAGCTGGCCATGGTGAATATCAATATCATATAAATCGCTTACATGATGACCGAATGAGTTGGGCATCCGCCTCTCGTTCTAGTAGGGCATGGAATTAGAACTCTCAGGTTCGAACCCTGGCCGAGTCAAACTAATGACTTAAAAATTGATACTTGTCACTACCAAGCCGAGCGCTCAGGATTACTAGGATAGGGCAAGGAGCAGTGGAATGAGGAAGACCAATTGTCTGCGATTGAAACTTACCCTTCTTAATCAACTAATATACCACAACAAATATATATATAGGCCTACATAGATATATGTATAAATGTTGTTAGTTATTATTCAGATATAAATAGCCGGTCAATCAGCGCCACCTTTTGGGTTGCAGGTGGTACCAACATAATCAAGGACGAGTTCTTTGACGTGGGCCAGGTTCGGCCGGGCACACACATCCTTACTCTAGAGGAATACTGCGGTCAAGAGGTCAACCAGAAGCGACCCATTCTCCTGGTAAACGCCAAGCCTCAGTAAGTGCAGCACCAGCTTCCCCACCTAGTGCCACACACACGCACACACTCTCAGTGTATATCTATAGAAGTGGCTTTGTTTTTCAGTGAGAGCATATTTAGTGTTTTCTTGGCTGTCATTGAGTTTTCAATTTTTTTCTTTTAAAGCTAGCATGAAGCGTTACTTTGTTTATAAATGTGTTACAAGCATATTCAGTTCACTATAAACCACGCACTATTCATATTAATATGCGATATAGTTGTAGCATTTACTACAGTTAGCCTACCTTTCGAAATCACATT